>JAPDRQ010000076.1:0-130227 GCA_030247915.1 Neophaeococcomyces mojaviensis
ATTTATGCAGAAACCTCCGTAGGACGACAGAATAAAACGAGAGGCGTAAAGCGTCTGAGAAATATGCGCATAGGCCACTTGGTATCTCAGTGCGTACCTGCGCTGGTGTGCCGATATCAAATATATTTCCTTCAGAAGATGGTCAGTTAGTCTTGGCGACACAAGGCGAGCAAAATGCGCATCACACTCACTTGCGTAGTTTCGGCTTGCACGTGACCCGATTGTCGGTCGTCCACCCCAGTCGCCCCCATAGGCAAGGCGCCCAGCCTGCGTGCTGCCGATTCTCGGAACATATTCAACACTATTGTAGATTATGGTAAGCAAAAGCGTACATATGTGTTATTCTGTCTGCTGTCTACAAGATAGCGTGAGAGTATATATACACTGGATAACTATTGCTAGAAAACTTCTTTTGGTTTCAAAGCATGCGGAATACCTTCAGGAGACCTTGTATCGTTACTGATACTATCAGTTGAGGCTCATATCACAATAAAGTCTGGTTGCAGAGCTGTGTCCTTGAAGGTATCCAGCCTTCATAGACAGTCAAAGTGAGCTCGTTGCAAGCCGCTCGTCTTGCCTTGAATTGGCAGTGCCAAAAACCGCGAACGGATGAAGGCGTGATTTGAGCGATGGGAGGCCGAGAAGAAGAGGAGGGTGCTCTTTAACGTGGATTAAGAGACTTGGCGGCATGCCATACCCAAGGCGGTCCATTTTTGGACATCTGATACTATGTTTATGACCGTTTTGGCATGGGTATATGTTCATGTTAATGGGTAACACGCATTACTGCTTGATGTCTCTGCATAGAGACGTATAAGATAATGATGCAATAGACACATTGACAATTTGGATTTAGTGGACTCTAGCGCTTCTCGAAAGCTGCAGCTAACGTCAACATGATAGAAAAATTAACGGCATGGACAACTATCAGAAACTAGTGCATCAAACATGGGACCAAGTGCTAAACAAATAAGATCGGTCACAGAACTCACATAGGCCTGCTAGACCAGGGTATCTTTTTTCAAGAACATCCAAGTCCACCAGGCCGAACCGCCCGCCATGGCGAAGATGCCCAACCACACAGCCAGCGCCGTCAGGAAGACCTTTTTCTGAACCTTCTCCGTGGCCTCAGTGTCGTTCGCTCGCGGGAACAGCGCATTAGGGATAGGCTTGTCTAGAATTTTGCACAACGGCTCCCATCCATAATCTTTGGTGTCGAGGAAGAACAGCTGCTCCTTGTTGGATACGGAGGGTTGGACGTACTCGATATGACGAGCCATTAATTCTACAAATACGGAGACAGTGTCAGCCGTTTCCGGAGTAGGTGTCGAGAAGAAGATAGTGGGCATCGGGGGAATAAGGCTGCGAGGAACACACCAGGTCCTAATATCGCCGGCATAATCTCTGTTGCTCTATTGCACATGCCTGTCAAAATCGTGTATCGACACTTTTCTCCCTCCCATAACGCTTCTATCTAAGACTTAGAAGACTTACCTCGCACTCATATGCGCCACGATGTACGGAAACCAGCGCCGCCCTGGGATTGGCCATAGTAGGATATACAACCACGCTGGCGTGACTTTACTGACTAAGCCCTCGACACTCTTCCACCACTTCTCTGGATCTCGGGTCACGTAGATGATCTTTGCGTCGGGGTACAGATCGGCTAGCTCGGTAATGAACTGTGTGCTAGGCACGTCGCATACGGCGACGAAACCGGTAGTGAGCTCGCGCAGTGCAGTCATCAGCTTGGCTTTGTCATGGCGTACACGGTAGGCTTCTTCTAATTTACGAGCGTAGGCTGATATAGGTACGTCAGCACCTGATCTGAAAGGCATACGAGGCAGAAGAGATGGAGCAGAGAAGCCCGAGTATTTAGATGGATAAGGTTAAAAGAGAGCGCGTTACCGTCCTCGCGGCCCAGCATCTGCGTACCGCCGTGCATGACCGGCCCGTCCAGCAGCTTCTCCATGGCCAGGGCGAAGGTCACAGTGCCGGTGCGTGAGAAGCCAGCACCGATAACCTCGACTTTGCGGGAAGGGTCGGTGGGAATTGAAGGAATACCGCCCATCTCGGAATTTCATTCTTCCTGTAGAATAGGGTGTGGACCTGCTGCTAATACGCAATCTTCCTCTCCTATCTGATGGACCAAGTGGGTCTTTCTAGGACTCTGTCTCAATATGATAAGACTAGGCAAACCCAGTTCCGCGAGTCGACATCAAAAGTTCCCCGCAGGGCAGCAGCAGCAGCGATATTACGTAGTTCACCACGTGAGTCTCTCTTTTACCCTGTAGAACTGTTGGTTTAATGAATTGACTGCTTGATTGTCTTCGATCTATAGTGTTGAGCAGAGGGTGTATACATACACAAACTTCAGTGACTGTTACTTCACCTGAATGCAGTGGTTACCAACGGTGCTGTATACTTAGCAAACACGTGAGCTCCTCTTTCCTTGTAGGGGCTGATGAGTATCAATGATTTTAACATAACCAAAACGGCCCTCCTCGCGCCTACTGCTTTTTAGCCTTTTTATCTACCACTGTTTCGCTGGGCGCTACCACTCCTACCGCCTTTACTACCCTAACTTACGATACTTCGTAGACATTAACCTCTTCCCTGCCACATACTCCTTCCTGCCTCGAATACAACTCGAATCCTATCTATATTCTCTCCCTCGAACTCTGCCGAGTTCCCATCTATCTTCTTTTCGGCATAATCTCTCCATTCTCGAACCTTACCGGGTTCCTACTTACCCCTTCTTTGATCCGATCTTCTCTTCTTTGAATGCTACCAGGTTTCTATTATGATCTTTCATCGGTACAAGGCTAGGTTATACTAAAACTGAATTAGATCGTTAGGGTATAAGGTGTAGTGCGTATAGTACTAGGACAACTAGGGATCCTATAGTGTATTATATATAGAAGTATAGGTTTTAAGGTCAGCTCCTTTGACTAGCGTCCGTACATCTAATTTTCAGCAGTCTGCGAAGTCTACTGTGGTCTCAAAGATGGTGTTATGATGAATTGGGGTGTCATTGACTACGAAACATCGTGCTACCTGATGGTATCAGGAACACACAATTTGAAGTTGCTCATCAAGAACGTGATGTGCAGATTTGGTAAGGGGCGGGCTATGTTGGAGCATATGAAGCAAGAACGACGAGCGATGAGACATGAAGTAACGAAAACTTTGAGCGGTTTTGCTTCGTCTAGTCTACCACGCCTTCCGGCAGTATTGAGATATAATCCAGCGGTGCTGGCTCAATGCCATCTGGTGTGCCTGCTATCTTCAATACATCGCCCTTCTGAATCTGAATACCAGGGAACGTGATCCGTGTCGCTGAGTGTCCATCAATATAGTTTGATGGCGAGTGTCCCAGGGTCAAGTCGCTATCTCCAATCCACTGTCCGATCAGCTGGTCATTCAGGTACACTTGCCAGTGCGACCGTCCGATCGCCATGTCAAAGTAGTTGACTGCAACATCGTACGTTCCTGAGGTAATCGAAGAGAGTGTTGTCGATGCTGTGCCAACAGTCGTATTCGAAGTGGTAACGACTGCAACACCGCCGGACGCTACGTTCCACGGACTGACTGTGTACGGCGTGTAACCACTCAGATCCATGCTCTCAGCTTCGATCCGATAGGGGTGGTTCTCAACGCGTCCGGCCTGGTCCGGGACATTTGACAGGTTAAAGTAGAAATTGTTTATCGCGTCACGCCAGACGATAGAATGTCCGGCTTGGTATGTAAGCCTGAAGAGGACTTCCTCATACCGCTGGTCATCGATCTTGCTTTTCAGGGTTGCCCATCGCGAAGGAAAGGTTTGAGCATTCGCGGCACCAGCATAGTGTGCATCGTAGAAATGCTGGATGACTGTTTGGCCGGACTGCAGATGCTGAGTGTATGGGACGTGGTGGAACCAGAGGAGTAGGTCGTCAGGCGTGGTCGAAATGTTTTCGTACATGACAGCCACCTGAGGAGGATATTGGCCGGCAAAGCCGGTCCCATTCCACACTGTTCGATCCATCCCGATGCTGTTGGCGTCCGCTCGGGTCCATTGGCCCCAAGGGTTGTTGTCCTGCGATGCTGGGTTGGGACCGTAATGTGCGTAGAGGATGTCGGTGAGGGTTTGGATGCCGAGATTACCGGTGTAGTTCTCATATGTAGGCCAAGATTCCATAGACATAGAGGTAATGGTGTCGAGAACTGTAGGATCAGAGTTGAAGGTTAGTCTGATCCAGTCCTGGAGAATGGAAGCGGGATCGAGTCTTGGGTTCCAGGCAAGGCGGCCAAAAGCATACAAGTTCGACATGGCGAGGTGGGAGCCCAGCCACGTTTGGTTTGTGCCGACGTTAGCGACCCCGGCGTACCCGCCGAGAGTGCGATTGAAGCGTTGGCCAGAAACGATGCCACGGACGAGGGATGGCTGACTATCAACGCGCATGTCGAAGTCCAAGACTGTTTTCCAAAGAGGTGGAAGGTAGACGAGGTGGCATTGTTGGCCGAGATATTCTTGCGTAATCTCGAGTTCTATCGCACTGCTGGTCTGTTGTAGGTGCGCAAAGAGTGGACTGGTGGGCTCCCGGACTTGAAAGTCAATTGGCCCGTACTTTACCTGTATTACCACGTTGTCTTCAAACTGGCCATCAAGGCCGTTGAAGAATTGAACAGCCGCATTTGCTCGGTCGTCCTTCCAATAAGACTCATTTAAGTTTTGACTGTCGTAGACAAAGGCGCGGAACATGACAACCCCGCCGTACGGCTGTAGGGCTCGTGCAAAGAGGTTTGCGCCCTCGGCTAGCGTCCGGTTGTAGGTCAAAGGTCCGGGTTGACCCTCAGAATTTGCCTTAACGAGATATCCTGCGAAGTCGGGGATGCGTTTGTAGATCTGATCTGTCCTATTATGCCACCACTCGATCACGGCGCCATCTAGCGGGTCGAAAGTGTCGAGTTCGCCAAGTGCTTGTGGTGATGCGAAGTAAAGTGATATGCCAAGCTGCACACCATACGGCCTAAATACGTCTGCGATACGTTTCAATCCATCCATGATCGGAGCAGTAAGCATGGACTCGTTGGCGTTCACATTGTTGACAACCACAGCGTTGATTCCGATAGACGCCAGCAGTCGAGCATACTGTGCAGCACGAGTTAAATTGCTCTTCACTGTGCCATTTTCGAAAAATATGGAAGGTCCGCCGTAGCCTCGCTCCACGCTGCCGTGAGTCCCGCCGCCCTGTAGATTGTCCCACTGATTGATCCATCTGATTGGCGCGTCAGGATTTGAGGCATACGCAATTTGCGAAGTGTTACCTTGAGCGAGCAGAGATAGATACTCGAAAGCACCATACAGTGTACCTCGCTCATTTTGGCCAAGTATTTGAACTTCCGAACCACTGATGTTAAGCCAAAAGCCATCGGCCTCCAATTCAGGTATGCCATTAATCAAGCCTCCGGAGCTGGCGTACTGTTTGATTGTTCCAACAATCACGGTTGCGTTGTCTGGTGGGATATATCCAGAGGAATAGCCGACGCTGCATTTCTTACCAAAGATGCTCCCGATGCCCTGAGCTACCTCCGAGCCGGCCGTGTATACGGGGCTTGTCTCTGTTGAATTGAGCACCAGTACATGAACAGGTAGTTCTGAATGAAGTGTCTCTGCTGAAGGTAGCCGTGCGTATCGCAACCAGCCATTGAGGCCAGTCTCAGCAACTGCCAAGTTTACTAGCCCAAACAATATGCCGAGCAGCATCTTTGCAAGGATTTCATAGCTTCCACCAGCTTCCTAGCTGTCATCTCCGAGCCTTTATACTCGAACCTACGTTCGACCATGTCTCCTATTTAGCCTGTGGAGGAGAGCTAGCACCGTCAATCCGCCAGTCCTTGATTGTGTCTCTTAGAAGAACTGCCGATTTCGGGAAACTTCCCTCTGAAAGGCGACTTGAGGTAAGTTGGAGAAAAGACGTAGATCGATTCCTTTCTTGGTCATGAATTTAGGCTATATACATTTTCGGGTTCTGAGAGACTCTGTATGCACGAACAGCGGAAAGCATCAGGATACATCCTCTACTAGGCGGCAAAGAGATTTCGCACTATCACTAGGATAATCCACGAATTCTTTCATAATTTCTCATCCATGATGCCCTGGATGTAGACAAGATCGTATCTGACTAGGACGGTGCCAGCGACACAGACTCTTGGTAGGCTTACCGCCAAATTTTGGTGCCAAGCCTGAGGTTTTCAGGGATGCCGTTGTGGATCTGGCAACACTCACGGGACCGACCGTTGTCTCCATCAAACTGTCTTGCCCATCATCTCCACGCTGTCTTCCCCGGTGTGAACGATTCCAATTTTCCCCTGCATCAGCGATTGCCCTTCTTGAACAAACATTTGTGTAGCTTTCTTTTCCGCGTTGCTCCAACTCGCAGCTTTCCAACCCTTAGCTCCCCAAACTCTTCCAGGGTGCCAGTAAGTTAGACATGAGGTCGCAAGGATGATCATAACTCCCTCGAGAAGCATGAACGACACCTCGCTATTTGCTAGCGATCCATTGAAACCACCTGAGAGTTCAGCGCAACGGAAAATGCATCGGATGAAAACGAAGGTGGCGGCAAGGGAGAGTGTGATGAGAAAATGCTGATGAGATCTTCTGGAGCGAATAGCATGGAAATCTGAGTTGAAATGCTCAGATCTGCTTCTGAGTCTGAAATAGAAGTCGAGGCAGAGAGAACCGAAGGCGAAGAGACTGAAGACTTGGAATGCAAGACCTGCTACCATGATATGCACGCCTTCTTGCTCAGTGGAATGAGTGTCCGCAGTGCTGGCAATGGCGCCGCCCGCAGACTGCAACATCAGCGAGACAAAGTCAGAAGAGATAAACAGGTATGTATAGACCTGAGGCTTGAATCGTGCAGCTTCAGGGTTGTACATGATGATGATGCGTGACAGACAGAGGTATATGGATGCACTCATGAAGGCAGGGCCCAGTGTCAAACAACAGAGGTAACTATACTATTCGTTAGCTCTTGCCAGCGGATACACTATAAGATATATCACTAACACGATGAATGCATTAGAATCGAAGGGATTATTATGTATCATGATTCTCGCACCATAACCAATAACCTCAAGGGCATCACCTGTATCAGTCTCATGATCAGTGATCATGCTTCAGAGAATGTAACAGTCCGTCTGTAAGCACACAAGAAACTCACCGCTGATCATACAGCCCAAAAATGTCCAAGTGCGGTATCTTATCCCATAAAAAACTTGAACAAAGGCCAGGAGTCCAAAGATGGCTGCGTATAGAGCATTGCCAGCCAAAGTCGGTATGTAATCCATCTCAGCGAAGAGGAAACCATCCAACTCTAGAGGGCATGTTTGTAATGTACAAAGATCAGTATTCTCAACGAGGGTTTGGTTGAAGGTTGCGAGAGTATAGTTGGAGAAGTCTGGCCTCATGGTGACTGCTGACGAGAAGACTGAGAGGATGTAAAGTGTGTTTGAATGGCAAGGCTGAATGGTGACGAATAGTTCAAGGTTACTGATGAAGGGCAGACTGGAGATCTTCTAACCTGCACAAAGGAGAAGAAACTAAACGATAGACTTTATATCTAGAGAATGTATAGAAGGCTACTAGCAGATACCACATGTCACCACTTCGACAGTTATCTTCCGCCGCGTCAAAACAAGATCGACTCGAGCAAGCCCAAACATGCATGCCGATCAAAGATGTCCACTTGACAAACCAACAATCGCAACCATTGGTCTGCCACCGCTTTAATGTATGGAACGCGTTTCTGAGGTCAGGGTGTGGAGGAGGCACTAAATCATGACTAGTTCTTCTTCGAGTGACCTGCTCGACGCTTGTCCTGCATTCAGGTCCTTCAATTTCGAAACACTGTACTACTTACCAACATTGGTAACTTCGAATGATGTACCCATTACAGAACTGTAGCATGCTGACAATGATATTACAAAGAGCACCCTGTCGACCCATAGTTGACCACACGGAGACTCTGCGGCGCTTTCTTTTAGCGACACTGTCACGAAATCACGCCAGATTGGAACAAGATACTTACGCTGTTGACAACCGGATCACCAACTAACTGAGTTCAGCTAACTGTAGGCCTACGCCTGAAGACAGATGCTACGTCACGCCTCTTCTGTGTCGCCTGTATTGCTTACTGTTTCGACCAAGCAACGCTAAGCACTGCTAAGCACTGCTAAGCATGGAACTATGTCTATCACAAGGCTGTGAAACTAAGCACCCACGGGCATTCTCCGTGCTGCAGGGGTCTAGATGGGCATATACAGCCGGTAGGTTATATGTCACACAGTCTCCTTTCTCCCATGTGTGCTTAATGCAGTCAATCGAGAAATCACCTCCTCATCGCCGTTCATCATCTTGATCTTGTCGCGCAGCCTCCACTGAACCTATTGAAGTCTCTTCACTGTAGACCAAGCACGTATACCGACTGCATCACCATTATCAAGTTAATTGACTCTGTACCAAACCTTCTACCTTCCGTTTACGTCTCAAACATGGGGTGATAAGAAAAATTAGGCTGAATATCCTATTATCATCTTCTACATCATGCGAGTCACATTAAGTTCTGTAGTGCAGCTGACAACGATCAGAAAACTCAAGTGCTTACGCCGCCGAAACAACTCCTCTTGACACTGAGGTACTCGGACGTTGGCCTCTGCTTTTGGCACCATGGTCATCACGGTTATCAGTCTAGCCGCTATACCACCAAGATCTAAGGGAGTTTTATGGAAGCCTGAGAACTGAACGGATGCACGTGAAGTAATAGATAGGCGTGATACTAGTGGTGGATCATGTAACGCAGAGTTTTCAATTACTTCGTTTCAATCCTGGTCCCCTACATGTTGGTCGTCACAATTAGCTGTTTCAACCATTAGGATGGCAGCACATATGGGAGTGTGTATATTGCCTGCAATATCGAAATTACTAAATCGCTCGCCTCCTCGTCATCTTGTACTCTGAGCCTTGAAGGTCTAGCATATGAGCTGCTGAAGGTCAATTTTTATCAATCGATGATTTCCACATTCCAGTGTTTCCGGATAGCTCGACCAGTGAATGAGCATTGCCTTGCTCCCATGGATATTTATGCTCAATATCACGAATGAGTCTCTCACGTTGACTATCGCGCACTTCGATTTTTGCATTGAATGGCTTCGGATGGCTTATGATACCGGCTGCGAAGTTAGCGGCTGCCTTACTCTCACCCTCTGGCTCCGACAGTTTGAACGTAGCTAATGTCTGTGCAATGGTCAGATAGAGTGATTGATCAGCAAGCACCCGACCAGGACAGATTCTTCGACCAAAACCAAAAACGTATTTGCTCGGGTCTTGCTCTGCGACGTGATCTTCTGTGTCGAGAAAACGTTCCGGTCTGAAGCTCATCGGATCCTTATATGTCTCCATATCGTGTGTGAAGCCCCAGATATTGGGCAGCAACATAGCACCTTTTGGTATTAGGTACCCATTGTAACAATCATCTTGAGTTGTCACATGTGGAATACCCATAGGAGCAATAGGATGCCATCTCAAGGACTCTTTGACGATAGCGTTGACGTATGGCAGGTTTGCACGATCATTGAAACTGGGAAGTCGTTGATCTCCAATGCACCTGTCGATCTCTTCCTGGGCCTTCTTTTGCACCGCTGGAAATAGTATCATAGCAAGACAAAAGCAGGATAGCGATGACACTGTAGTATCGGCGCCACCGGTGTAGAGGGATACTGCGGTCCACTTGATCTCGAACTCTTGCTTAGTACTGAGTTTCTCGGTTTGCAGAAATTCACCAAGAAAAGAGTTTGGAGCTGTACCTCTCTCGACTTGATCTTTGACGAACCTGAAAGGAATCTCAACCGTACGAGAGGCAGTGGCTTCCCACTCCTTGGCAGTACGTTTGAATCCAGCACCAGGTAGCCAGCTAGGCACAAATCTCAAGAAGGGTAGGATATCCACCAACCAGCGACCAGGAACAGTAGCTTGAGAAAATTGTTCGAGTGCACTATCTGCAAGACTGATAAGCGGATCTGTACTATGCGGCTCGATAGTATATCCGTATGCAATCTTGAGAATAATCGCACCAGCTTCCGTGCGGAGGTGACTGATAAAATCATCGGGCTTCTTGAGCAGGCGAAACAGAAAACGTCCGACTTCAGCCTCTTGAATATGCCCAAATCGATGGAGTAAATGAGATGTTCCGAGAAGACTCTGGATATGCTTTCGATATGCCCGAAAACGCTGGCCGTATGGGAGACTGGAGAGGAAATTAAGCCATCCGCACATCTCGAATGCAAAAACCATTCTGGGCCGTGAGGAGTGAATGGCAGAACGCTTTTCGAGAAGCTCGATTGCGACTTCGCTGTCATTCAGGATAACAAGCGTCTGTCCGAGGACCGTTACAGACGAGATTGGTCCATATAGTTTCTTGTGCTTTGACCAGTGGACCCACTCTTGCACCCCTGATGGAGGCAAGTCTGAAAGATTCCCAATCAAAGGTTTTCGTTTGGGTCCTGGCGGGAGTGGCTGATAAGTGTTTTGCAGCAGTGTCGGAAGGTATACCTTGATGATGCCGATTAAGAACGCCAATCCCAAGCCGACTTGAAATACTGTAAGCCCCATTTTGACATTCAAATGGTTTAGGTGTCTATTTTTGCCTAGTGTCTTGGTCGGGAGTAAAACATTTAGAAACAAGGGATGAGATCGGGTTTAAGATATACTCACGGGTTGCGCCACAAGCGTGGAGATCAGTAAAATACTGAGAACAAGGCATCATGACCAGTGTTCAGATGAAATAACCTCCGTTCGCCCACATGTGAAAGACTGGTAGTCGAAGCTCATTACAAGTCACTTAGTTCGTACCAGGGCAGATGTCGGACAAGGGATCACCACGAAGCATTCAGATGATAAGGTCGAAACGGTAGCCATAAGGAGAACAAGTCAACTGTCACTATCGCACGGGACCCGCAACGTAAGCACTCAAATTCCGTGACAATCAGCAAGGCGAGTATCACCTGTCGAATTCGACAGTCCAAATATTCCACCAAGTCGGCACGATTATGTGATTGCTTTTCTTCCCATCGCTCCGCTAATGCTTACGAAGTTTGTGGACGAGAATTGATTGTAGAACGTGATGTATGTATTGCTTCAAATGGACCGTCAGATATTCTGATTAGAGTATAGTTTTAAGATGACAAAGTACGCGATTCTTCGCCAGCTTACGAGTTATAAAGGTTGCTTGGCTAATTCCAAGGTGGGTCTTTTTATTAACCCGATCCACCACCATTTCGGAAACACCACCATTTCGGAAATGCACCGCACCACAACGCACGCAACGAATTGATCGCATTACTACTGCATTTACTCGTAAATCATATCTCTGTATTGCCTACGCTATTTCTTCGTCCTTTTCCTTTTCTTACCTTGCATTGCAGTGAATACAGTGGGTTCCTGGTCGAGTAGCAGGTTAATTTCCTCTTGGGTCCCACCCCTGGCTGCTACTACATCACGAAAGGACGTAATAATCGAATTATTGAGTTTAGTAATACGATTGCGTACCTAGGTACCCTCCTTGTCCTTGTCCATCGCCCTGTAGCCTTAAATCTTAGTGTATAGGAGTTTAGCCTCCGCCTCGAGTGTATTAAGTTGACGCTTAATCCGATGAAGTTATTAATGATAAGAGGTAGGTATAACCTGTAGTAGTTAATCGATTATTAGCTTCTATTTACCCTTATACTTAGGTGTACAATACTTTATAGTCTTCTCTAGTACTAGATTAGATATAGTTAGCCTATAATTAGCTATATCTTAACGATTAAGTATTACGTTAAGGTTAAGTAAATATAGATAGGCCCGACGCTAGCTAAATTAAATAGTATCCTTTATAAATACCTTAGTACGTACCTAGGCCTAAAGAATATTAAACTTAGCTCGCTTAAGCCGCTTAGTATTTATTAAATTATATATCTTTAATACGCGGGTATACGTAATTTTTAACGACGTAAACGATTACTAATTAAGTAGCTATAATAAATAAAATATTATAGTAGAAATTAAGGGTATATATTTTATAATTATATAAAAAAGAAAAAAATAAGAGGATATATAGACTACGAAGTCGTTATTATAATTATTTATTTTACTTATCTTCTTTACTTTTTTATTATTATATCCTTAATAAATAATAGTAAGAGGCTATAAATCCTACTTAACTAACTTTTTATATATTAAATTATATATATTTTCGTATTATATTATAATACGTAGTTATTTCTATAATAATATATAAGAAAGAATTTAGATAATTATAATATTATATTAACGTATATAGTTCTAAATATTACTTATAATATAACTCTAATAGGCGTCTATAAAGAGAATATACTTTTATTATTATCCTAGATCTATAAAAAAAATATCTTAGTAAACTATTTATCCCTATATTTATTAAAGATTTAATTCTTTTTAGTAAAACCCTAATACTAATATAGATAGTTTATAATTAAAGGAAACTATTAATTAAATAATTAAAGGGGCTTTTTATCTTAATAAATAACTAATAACTTAATTATTTAATTCTAGGCGTTTATATGCTCGATTATTAAGATCTAGCTAATCTTAAAGAAGATAATTAATACTAAAGGGCCCTATTTACGATTAAATACTACGTATTTTAACTAATAGTAGTTATAGCGCGTCCTAATTTCGTCTATATTCTAAATATTATTAAACTTAATTTAAGAGTCGTCTAAAATACTCTCTATAACTTTAAACTAGGTCGTTATTATACTTAAATTACTTATAGCTACGCGCTTAATTTTAAAATACTATTCTTTCTTTAATTTAAGTTCTAGGTGGCGAGTAATAAATTATTTAATTTAGTTACGATTAATTAGTTCGAATAACTTAGGTACCGCGATATTTTCTATAGCTAGTGAATTAGCTAAAACTCGTATTTTCTTATAGTTAATAGGCCTATACTATTACTATAGACGTAGAATATATTATATAAGTACTCTTTCCTATTCATTGGACAGTTTAGTATAACTTGGTAGCCTATAGAGTTTGGAATAGGTACCGCGGCTGCGATCCCAGACAGTGGATCCAGATACGCCTTCAACACCTGCGGCTTTCATTATATTGTGATCAGGATCATCTCGAGCGGCCTGCAGGGCACGTTGAATGCATTGCTCACGTTCAAATCGATTATCCATGATTTTGTGGCTTGCTATTGCAGCTATAGATGGACAGGCTATGGAAGTGGTGGATAATCGTGGATTTCCGGAATGGTGGTGTTTCCGAAATGGTGGTGGATCGGGTTACCGCTAGCGACGAGCTGCGCACCTGATTAGGGATAGTTCACTAGATCATGGCTTGCGTCACCACATGTAACCTTAACGTCAACTGCGAGGTACGTTGCTATTTTCGCTGTCAACGCGAATCTTTTAGGCCTCATTAATTTTGCATCTGCCAATAACATTTCCGCCCTGTGGACACAGTCTCGGTTGTTTGCATGTTAACGCTGTGGGTTGTGTTAGCTGATGTACCAGCATTCCCATACCCAAACCGCTCAGACTTCGGATAAAAGTTCTTAGTCATACTTACTGAAGCTACACCGAGTCTAGCCTCGATGGGTGGCTCATTTGCGCAAGCAAGGTGAACATGATATACAAGCTTTGCAGAAGAAAAGGCCAGATGAAGATGATACGTGATTGAGCATACTTGCGAGATATCGATGAACATATTTCTCCCCTAAAGAGCATGATACCAATCACTGAGCAAGCACTAAAAATTTATGCCAAGCCCAGTAACTGCTAGGCCGGACCGATGGTGTACTGCGGGAAACCATCTTTGGGATGTGCGTTCTGTCGGATGAGGAGACTGAAGGTTGGTCTTAAGCCTCACTTTTCTGCACGTATTGGATATTGATTAACAGAAGCTAGTGTGATCGAAACCGTCCAGGCTGTGGAAATTGTCGAAGAACAAATCGAGAGTGCCCTGGCTACCGCTCGGAGACTGATCTTATGTTCCGTGACGAGAGCAGCACAATCACTCGAAAATACGGAGGATTTCCAAAGACAAACAACGACATCGTCCAAAGTATTGCTAGTGAGACCAAAGAAACCACAAAACGAGAGAAGAAGTGCCGAAAAAGCGTTGATGCAAATTCAGCCTGCTACTTGATGTCCCGGCAGCACTCAGATAGAAACGTCAGCGACTCAACAATCAACGCTCTAATGCGTCTAACGCTTCGTAAAGGGCAACCTAATCATGCAAACGTCTATTCCGTCCCTGGTATACCAAATTATGTCCACGAGGTTTTGCACCATGGTGAGTTGCAATCGTAAATACCCTCCCCCGCAAGATTTCTTTTCCTAAATGATGGCACACCTATCACAGCCGGAGCTGTTTTGATCTTGCTGCGATTTGCTGACAGAGGTTTCCCGAAGCACTAAACTACACCTGGCCGGGTGTGACAACGACAGAGTTGAATCTTCCCATGAACCCTGTCAATGTGGCTTGGCTCACATGTGCCATGGAATCTCCCGTATCATTCTACGCATTTGTCCTTGGAGCCGCTCTCCATCGATGTTATCTCCAGCCGGATGGTCTTGTGGGTCGAGAGAACACGATACTGCATTTGGTCTACAAGAAAAATGCTCTCCGGCTCATTCACCACCAGATCAGCAGTCTAGATAAGGCACCATCTGATGCGTTATTGGTGGCCGTGCTCATTATGGCAGCCCACAGTCAACGAGATTTTGTCAAACCAAGCGTTCCTGCATCCACGTCACCTCTAGCAGCAACCCAGAACCTGGACTTCTATGGAAACATCGGTTTTACTACTGCTCATCTAGCTGCTCTCTATGTATTAGTGGAGCAGAAGGGAGGCTTGGAATCCATCAAACTTTATGGGTTACGAGACACCCTTTCTTTGTATGTACTCCATGTTACTTCAAACCCCGGGAGTGCAAATTCTAACATAGATGAATTGATCTAATGTTCTTTCACAGTGCTGATATCCTTGCCTCGACCTACCGTCTCATTTCTCCTAAGTTTGACTTTGATATTCAAGCCGTGGTATCAATGAGGTCTCAACTGCAACCACATATCACGAGTGTGCCCGTTCCATCTTGTCTCGGTTTCCATGAACTGAACCATGACCAGGACTGCACGGATCTGGTTGGTGTTGTGCGCTTTGTTGCAGAAGTTGTTTTGGAACTCGACCACTTTGCAAAGAAGAGGAGGAATGCATTTGGTCTGACGAAGATCATACAGCTGCGGAACGCCGCGCAGCACAAGCTACTGTCACTTGCGCCACAGGTGTATCAGGAAAGAGGTCAGAGGAGCATGATTTACCGAGCGTGCTGGTATGCCGCACTCATATTCAGTGACCTTGTCCTTTTCCCTCTACCTCCAGCAACAGGGGTGAGAGTAAGGCTTTGCGATGAGCTTCGACGCACCATAAGCGAAGAGAGCTTAGAAGGGTGGTGGGAATGTTGTCCAGGCACCTTGACGTGGGTTTTGGTCCTTGGAGGCCTTGGAAGCTTATCTACGCCCCATAGATCTTGGTACACAACGCAGTTGCGAACAACGAGTAAAAGGCTCGGCTTGACAAGTTGGGAACAGTTTGGGAACGTAGTCGGCTGCTACCTATGGTGGGACTACGTGTGTGATAGTCTGGCAATGAAACTCTGGCACGATGTAGGTGAGCAAGACTCGGTGGTCTTCGGTACTCCAATTCATGCTCAGTAGCAATGTTAGCAAACACGAATTTTGTGGCTGCAGGATACTGCCTTAGATTTCGACTATATTAGCGAAATTCAAGGCGGCCAGCCATAGAGCCATCGCCAATGGTGACCTGACTGGTAACCTAGAGCTTAGCTTGCTATCAGCAGAGCCATATGCTACGCGAGCCACTGAAATGTAAGTACTTAGTGCAATTTACCAAACGACCACATTATGGAGTGAGAGAACAAAGTGCTCTGTATGGGTAAGATCCTCCACAGATTTGACGCGTATGTAACACTACGGGTTGGCAAAACCCAAGCTCCACGGAAGGTGAATCAAACCACTGATTTCAGTGCAACGAGGGGCTGTGAGTTTTGTCAAACCCTGGTGGTAGCTTATTTTGGACTGATGTCATAATACTCCACATACACTATGTATCACCCGAATTACTTAATCGCGGTCTGATCGGCAACGAATTGCATACCGAATTAAGCTACATGCTATCTTCCGAATTGCATTCCATATCCGTTTTACATCTCTACTACTGATGTTCCAGAGGCAGCTACTGACCTTACGTTTCTTGCCGCTTAATGGTTAGTCCGAAACTCCGAACCTGCTTGGCCTCTTTCCATGTCCTGCTTCCACACGTTCTGCAGCCTGTCTATTTGGTTAGCCATATGATCGGCGGGAGCAACACTATGTGCAACTTCCTACGATCGTCCTCAGAGAGCTATGAGTTCATGTGTTTCAGGGCCAGCTGTGGATTTTCTTGCATAGCCCTGATCCATTGCAGGAACATACATATCTTCAGCCAAGGTACATTGCGGAATGATGTCCAAGGTCGACACATGGATTTCGCAAAGCACAAATGAGAACTACTCTCTGTTGATTTCGTCGTTCACCTTTTATCGCCGCGAAAGCAACCTCGAAACTAAACCCGTTTGGAACAATCGACTTCGAGATTCTGGCAACAACACGCTGAAGCGCAGTTCTCTGCAACTGTTCTCAAAACGTGCCTTCTAATCACTTGGAGACATCGAGGACAAATATATGCCACGCCGTCGACCATCCTTATCTTTCAGGTTTCCATCAACCTAGGGCAACATGTCCAACATCATCAACAACTTACCATCAAATTCAACTCTCGCGAAGGCAATAGTCGAATCGTTTGAGGTTGCCGAAAAAACATGCTCCACTCCAACTGTTTTCTGTAGGTGGGCCCGCCGCCTGAGCTTCAAGAATCATACTGATCAGTTACAGATTACGCGGAAAAGTTACCTGGTGTAGGTATCACCGTCCATGAGTTGCTTGTGATCTTGTCAAGTATTCCGACTGTGCTTTGCTGTCTGATCTCCGTGTACATCATAACTGGCCATTATCTGCATTGGGTCCAGCCGAAAGAACAAAAGCAGTAAGTCCCGTCCTCAGAGACGTACTGAGGGATTAGTCTTAACACTATATCGACAGAATCGTCCTGTGTATCGCCTATTTGCCAATATTCTGCATCGTAAACTTCTTCGCTGCATGGTTCTACCAAGCGTACAGCTACATTACTCCCATTCTATCATTATATACGGCAAAGGGATTGGTTGCTGTCTTTCTGTTGTATGTTGCCTATCTTTGTCCAGAGGAGACACACCGAGACGATTTTCATGTTGGGCTCGAGAGACGTGGGTACTATGGCGCGAAGAAACACGACAGAGGAAGCTTGAGATGGTTTCGAGTGAGTCAAACCGTCTGTCTTGAACGCGCATCTCAGCTGACTGGGCAGATAATCTGGGCTCTAGTATTTCAGCTGGTGCCCGTCACGATAATTCTATTCCCGGTACAATACATCGTTGTGCAGGTGATCTGTCCATTGGACTCTCGCCTCGAAACGGCAGAGATGACCCTTGCCGCTCTACAATTTGTAACGACCGCAGTCGCATGGAATGCCATATTCATTTATTACAGGCGCACCAAGAGCCAGCTGCGCAACCACCGAGGGTCACGGAAGCTCAATGCATTTCAAAGTCTCGTCGGTCTACAATCTATACAAGCTCTCATCTTCCCTTTGGTTACGCAAGCAAGTTCATACTATCCCACCAAGTACGTTAGCTACGAGGACTTTTCAAGTACGATTCCTGCTTTCATGACTTGCTGGGAATCGTTGATATTCGCAATCTTATTTCTACAGGTCTTCTCTTTCACACCCTATAGAAATGCAGTGCTGGAAGATCTAGAACGTCCGGCAACAGTTGGACGTGCCGTCAAGGACACTCTCAATCAGATGGATATCGTCAAGGGCACCTGGTATCTGTTTCAGATAATATTCCACACAGCGGATCGGGCCGACTCAGAAGACATGTCAAGGTTACGCATCAAACAGGGCCGTTATGACAATGTTGCGGCATACGAAAGCGAAGTCGAGCTCAGGCACAGTGAAGAATCCCATAGCCATATTCTGCAAAAGCTTAATTCGCAGGAAGCTTGACCAGCTCGATTCTTTATGGTCAAGGCTGAATTGAAACGATTGCATGTGGCATTAATCTACTCTACATACAGACCGCTAGTCCACAGCAGGTCTTCTTGCTGACACCAAAAGGCTTGCTCCCAAGGCATGCCACTGCGGTGCATATAAAGAACGGCATAGACTAAAAACCAAGGAGCTCCACCTTGGAATGGTAGCATAATAGTATTCGTGATCGCATCTAGCTGTCACCAATTTGTCTTCATGCAATATAAGACCAGGTTCTCTATCAATAAGTACATAGCGCTCTATACATCTCCTAGGACAACCCAAGACCATATATAGACACAATCTAGACACTACATCGAATCAATCGCAAGAGGATTACTCAGCTTTGAAGGAAATGTAGGCAATTATACACAAAAGAGTCCTACGCTTATTTGATTCACGGTAAGCATGCTTTTACCTGAAATTTATCTCACTTGCTGGATACCTACACATAACGAAACTTAAGTCATCGGAGCCATATCGCTTAGTCAGTCAATATATTTCGTACTGGCACAAAAGTAAAGACGATCCGTTCTTCTTCACAAACGTCGTTTTCCGCTGTCGGCTTAGTGCAATTCGAGATCTGGTGTTGAATTCGAAGATCAAGGCTTAGATTATATTTCCAGCTTGGCTAACAACTAAGTCTGAATGCTTCAGCGATCTGGTACAGACAGCATACAAAGATGTGGCGCGAACTGCTGACCTTGATTCCTGAAAAATGAACACCGTGCCGATTGAGGAATGACAGTGATCTGCTGCAGAAGTGGCATAATTGCTTCCTGTGGCCCTGCTAGTTTGACCGCTGCTGTAGATAGGAAAGCTATTGTGATTAAAAATACACGAGACAATCGTTGTGCGAACCTCGACCTGGCTGTCGCAGTATTCAGAAGCTGCTCTGCGCATCATGGTTGTGACGTGCCAAGACGCTGGACTAGGAGGCTCTATCGACCATGCCCAAAAGAGACACTCTCCAGCCCTCAGCCGCTCCTCGCCCCAACCACGCCTCACTCTTGCCTTTTTTCTTCAAGCTATCAACCTTGTCAGGCGGTCTGTTGAAAGGGACTACTAGTAGTCTACCTCTACTGTGCTTCTGATCTGCATAGCAACAAGTACGGTTCGATGATTATCTTCAACACCTTTTCAGCCTTTCGGACCTTTCCTGTCCATAGCGATGATTGTCGCTACGAATCAGGGCGAACATAGCCCTAGATGCGAAACTGTTTGCATAGCGCTCTGCATGTATTTGTCTTGCCACCGTCACATACTGCGGTATTGTGGCTGCTAATGCTTCATCTTTAAGCTGTTCGCTTGCCGTAAGGATAGCTGTTGAGATGATTAACACAATCTTTAGCTTTCGGCTTCAAATCGAAAATAACGACCTGTGAGCCACAAACTTCTCCTACGTAGCCTTAATTCAAAGATGGCAGGCTCGCGACAATCGAGCCACAATACCTTCTCGACCAGCGGTATCGCTCCTTCTCAGCCTGCTCAGTCACAAGCTGGCGTCACCGTCCCAACGGCTGGTCGCAGCCAGACACAACCCGCAACCGCGACTGAGACAGCCAGTCAAGCGGCGTCGGTAACAGTAACCCCATCGGCAACTAACTTGCCAGCTGTACCTGCGACTCCCGCCGGTCCTGCACTCCAGCAAGGCCAATCTGCGCAATCACCTGCAAGTGCTCCGACAGTCTCTGCCGCGCAGACGCCGACGCAGCCACTCCCGCAAACCACTATCCAACCTTTGAATATCCAGTCAATACGTCCAAAACCAAATGTGGCGCCGCCATCTACTCGGTTGAAGCATGGGCTTCGCAGGTTCATTTCTCGTTGGAACGATTGGTGGATTCTTGAGGTTGCGGCTGGAATACTGAGCATTGTATGCTTGATCACAATCGTAATCATCCTTGGCCATTTTGATGGTGCATCATTGTCCAAGTGGCACTCCTGGATCACACCTAATGCAATGGTTTCTGTGCTTGCCACTGTCTCCAAATCTTCTGTCCTCTTGCCAGTGGCAGAATGTATATCCCAGCTTACATGGTTGCAGTTCCAGAGGCCACATTCCCTGCAGCTGATACAGGAGATTGATGAAGCAAGCCGGGGCGCCCTGGGATCATTCAACAATGAGACGTTCATTAAAATCCAATGGCCGTGGATAACATTACCTGTTATCGTGGTTTTGTCCGCAAATATCCTCTTAGCGATAATGATCGTGCAAAGTCGCAGGAAACGAGCTCCAATTTGGAAAAGCTCGGTACTTGCGCTTCTATTCCATGGGTTGCAGCCAAGCAGGATCAATACTGGTAACGAGCCCATGAGTTTTCTGTCGGAGTTGGAGCTGTTGGCTGAACAAAAGAAGGTGAGACTCGTGGGAGCGAATGCACAGGACTTGCGCTTCACTCCTTCCTGATGGATACATCATTGGAGAAATTGCGCTTGATGCTCGATTATTCCTAAATCGTTGTTATTGCAACTGTCAAAACGTTAAAGTAGTCGACAGTGGCAGAGGATTTCCATCATGTATCAAAATCTAAAATAGGCAACTGGAATCAAGGATTATACTGCTCACTGGCAGTGTGCCGCCTGTTCAACCTAGGCTCATGTACATACTTCGACCCTACACTCCTTGCACTAACGCTTGCACTCCTTGCAGTATCCAGGTACATTTCTGCTTCTCGTATTGTAAGATTCCGTTCACGCTGCAAGAACCTGATCTCTCGTCTCCCGGCTCCAACACTACAACCTTACTTTCAGCGCTAGCGATAAAGCTGATCAGATGACTACCAGTCGCTTTGCTCATGGAACCAAAAAGGATGAGTATGTATTTTCGATCTAGATACACAGCTGGTCTGGTAAACGCTGAGTGATCTAGTGACTATAACAACGAACCCTATTGGAATAACGGAGAGAGCTATTCCTCCTTTGCTCCTGGTAGCTTTAAGCCAAAAAGATAGCCTAGTTCTTCTTTCCCCGGCCTTCCCATCATTCGATTGGCATTTTCACCGAAAGCACTCGTGACCAGTTGCCTCTTCCTCGCTTGCAGGTGAATGGCACGATCCACGATCATGAAACCATTCTGTTATGGGAACATCTCATCGGCGTTTTTCTCACTGATCAAGATTTGATAGACAGTAAAATTACGCCATTACCCAATACGATACCGATCTACCGCCCGAAGCTCCAAGGAAGAATTCCAACCTGGGTCCAGGATGACCACATAGTTAGTCCCTAACAGGTTCAGGCCGCATTGCCTGCTTCAAGACTGATCAGTATAACTTTGCTGTTGTGATTATGTCACAATCCTCCCTGTGCACAAGGCTAAGGTAGACTGGAGCTGGATTTGTGCTGTTGGGGTATAAGGAGTAGTAGGTATAACACTAGGAGGCTGAGGGATATTATGGTGTAGTATATGCTAAAAGTGGATGAGACGAACTTGGGATTGGGACAGGACTATGACAGTGGTCATGAGTCTGAAGGTAGGGTTGAGGGTATGGACTTAGGTTCAATACGGAAAGGGAGACTATGAGAGGAATGACTAGAAGTAGATCAGTATATATAAACCACGTGCTCAGTAGATTCTCATCCCTGCTCATTGATACGACGAGTGGTTATTTTCCTCCCCTTACCATCCTGATTCGGGCCTTTCAGTATCTCCCTTAACTATCTGGTATCTCGATAGTATGAATATTTGTTACAAACCCTTTAACCTGCAGAGTTGAGCTCTGTCTGTTGGGCGTAAACATGCTCCTGCTTGTTCGTGGTACCAGATTGAATGCTAGCTCGTCACTTTCTACCTAAAGCTAGACGATCTTAACTGTCCTAGCAGCCACTTAGTAACGAGAAGTCCTGTGATAGACTGGCTTGTGAATTACTGGCTGTCAGACTCTCATTATGGCTAGTTTTGGCGCAAGCACTCTATGCCTAGTCGACTGCCTTCTGCTCCTGGTTGAAGTCGGCCAAACCACAAATAAATGGTTCTCACATTCTTTCGAGGACATAAGTCTAGTGCATAGGAAAAGAGTGTTTTAAGCTTGCTTAAGGTCAGGCTCTAATAATTATGCCGGGTTGTTTTCAGTTGGAGTCTTAGCATTTTCCAGCCCAAAAGCATGGCTACCATACTCAGAATCCCAACCTCGTCGGTTAAGCATAAGACGGTGGCCATCGTGTGATGAATATTGATGATATTTCATGGAGCACTCGTCACATATCGCCAAGGAAGACAAGCACCAATCTAAAGTTGTTGCCTGTTGAAGGCGCAATCTCGCCGGTTTTGAGCACTTTAAGCGCCCACTTCGCCCACCAGGCCAGTCGCCAAGTACCTCTAGGCTTTCACAACTATCTGCTAAGAGTAAAATATCCGAGCCATCTCCACTTTCCCTTTCTTAGCTTCCTTCTGTCGAACGAACTTTGCGTCAAAAGCGTTCTGACTGCGGAAAGGTGAGGGTAAAATTGATTGCGAACAATTCTTAGATTCAATACAAGCGCCATGGTCTCTGTTAGAGCGACATGGCCTTTCATTCCAAAACTTTCGTGGTCAGGCTGATAATGGTTCAAGGCCTTCCTTTGGTATTTACTTGGCTCGACTATGACAAGTCACGCCCTAAAATGCACTAACAATGTCGGCCCCCATATTTAGACCACGTGCAGCAAATAAACACATGTCAGGATATGCACACTGTGCCAAAAGGATACATAACATGAGACCTGTTGGAGGTCTAAAATTGGGCGTCCATGCTTGTCAGCCTTTGTCCGGTGCTAGTTGAGGACCGAAGCTTAGCATTCGTTACAACACACCACCAATGTACCAGAGTCTCGTAAAGAAATGATATTTTGTTGCGGTTTCGACTTCCTCCTCTGACAGTGCAATTCGAAATTGTTGGCTTGTATCACCAGCGCACCCAACGGGTAAAACCTCCCAGCACAAATCATGACGTTGAGTCAGGCTTCCACTATAGGTGCATACGAGCCCGTGAGTCAATCAGAGATTAAGCATGGTATTAAAGATACAGGTCTGCCGGTTGGCCGTGACGCTTCATTGAGTCGTCCTACGACAAGTTCGATCCAATTTCTTTGCGCAGCCACCTTGACCTGCTTAACTCCTTTAGTGGCTATCTCGGTTTGGGGCAGTCTCCATGCTCGTCGACCGCAGTCATGGACAGCATTATCAGGAGCTCCGATCGGAGGACAGTTTACTCAACCACAGGCAAAGGCAGTTGATGTGCTATGCGGCGCAGTTCTTGCTCCTCTTCTCATGGCAACACTCAACTATGTCTGGTTTATCTGCGCGAGAACAGCAGCAATCACTGAGCTTGATACTCGTCCGATCTCATTACGCACTCTTTCGGTGGCAAGCAGTTCTGCAACAGGATCCTACGACTTGTTCAGTCTCTGGGAATTGGTTGTGAAGAGTAAAGCACCACGTCTGATGCTGCTCGGCTGTCTTATCCTCGCGGCAGCTGTTACAAATTCTGCTCTAACCAATATTATTGCGTACGAGGCTTACATGGTAGATAATGCGGCTAGCAGCATCAAATTGCAGTATCTTCGCGATGATATAGCGGATCAAGCACTATCGACTGGAACCAACGTGTCAATGCTGTATTCGTATAATACAGAGCAGACCTCTTCGTTCTCGAAAGAATTTACAGGTATGCTCACCGGGCTCAGTATTGCAGATGCCAGACCGATGCTCAATCAGAGCGAATATTACATGATCAATGCGACGTCCGCTTCACTCAATGCGCTGCACGTAAACGTGATAGACCTGCCCCATGTGCCCGCAGCAAAGTACGAGATTCAGTGTCTAGCTGCGCAGCCCATGAACGCTGGACCTATACAGCAAGGTGAGAAGCAAGTCGTCATCTCATTCACATTGAATGACACCAACTCCTTGAATGGTACATTATTCAATGCCCTATACCCTGGAAAGGTTACAACGCTTCAAGACGCTTACAATGAACATTACTCTTTCATGGGGTTCACGTCAGGCTGGAACAACTATTCATATATGCTCTTCACTACAAGCTTCGACGAAAGCAATAATACATTGGCGACACCATATGGCATCCTCAAGCCAGTTGCGCGGAACATGACCATATTAGGGTTCAGCGGCACCAAATCAATCATGTCATGGTGGGGAATGTACTGTTGGTTGACGAGAACACCAGGCACTGCTGACATGAGACGAGGATCTGACTCCTCTTGGAAGGCACAAAGCTATACTTGGTACGATGATCAAGTGGCAAATGTAACGAAGTGGTCTATGAAGTCTCTACAGCTTGCGCTCGACTACAGCGCCCCAGGATCTACAGTTCCCGGCATTGGACCTGCCCTTGCCAGGAGGACGTACAGCAGCAGCGGATTTGGAGCAGATTGGTTTGACTATCCAACTACAGCTTTGAATATGCTCTATGCCGAATGTGAAACGAAGCGGATGATATATGAGATAGCGGCGACAAATCAATCGAGAGCGAGAGCGGATTACTTTTACCAGACTGCAGCAACGGAACAAGCAGAGTTCTACCATATAACTTACGTGCCTCTCATCCTGTTTGTTGCAATCGGGGCAATGCTCGTGGCTGCATTCATCAGCCTGGGTCTAATGATTGCGGCGTGGCGAAGTGAGAGTGCACGAAAGCTAAGAACAGTTGACGTTCTCCGACTGGTCGTTGATTCAGTGGTTGGCTTGAAAGATGAGGATGAATTCAAGGACATGAGTCGTGCCTCTAATGCTCAAATCGAGAACTGGGCGGGCGATTATGCTGTTCGGTATCGTGTGCGGAAGGCAGATCCCCATTCTGAGCCACAGGTGATGCTGACGAAGACTTTCAAGGGCGTGGGCATTTAATGGCAGCCTAACTTGGAAGCTGCGGTTAGAAATAGATTGCTCGTCTTTGGTCAATCCTCCTCTTCGCGTCATATCGAATGGGTTTGCCCTGGGAAGAAAGGGGGAGCTGATAGAGAAGTGGCAGTTTCCCTGGTCAAGGCTCGACTACAAAGTCTCCCAGCAAGTCCACGATTAACAACCTCGTTGGAAGAGACTGGTGCGATATGAACAAGAGTTTCAAAAATCTCGCAGAAAGAAGGAGAGACAGATTGAAAGATCTGGCCTTTTAGCGCGTAACAACAGCGCACGAATTCGGCAGGGCTGAGTTATGCATGGCATGGGAAGGCATAGTTCCACCACTGCATGTAAATCCTGAGTATAGCAGAGGATCGACGCGCATGATAGTGAGAGAAATACAGAGCTCTTTCCTTCAACATTGCCACTAACACCAAGCTACTTTCTCTTCACTCAAAGCGCACAACAGCATGCAGTATAAGTTCTGGCTCGGAAGCCATGGTCGAGGACATAACTGCCGCTCCAGATCGAGGGTTTCCTGCCCGTATCAGCAATGGTAGTTGTATTCAATTGCTAGAACCATGCTCCGCCTGAAGTTACGGGATACAAAGCTACACAGAAAGAAGGAAAAGTGTAAGAAGGCACGGGGACTTGTCAGATCGCCCTCCTGACGTGTAACCAACACATTGGCTCTCCAGAATAGTCTATTCGATGGAATCTCGACTCTCATCAGCCGCTACACGTTTCGTTAAGTTGCTGTATGAAAGATAGAGTAATGTAAAAGCAATGTCTCCCACAAGAAGTAGAGTCATCGAAATTGATGAACACCTGATCGATGGGGTCACAACTATATTGCTCTTTAGCATCACACAGAAAGTCTCCATTCTTCACTTGTAAAAGCAGTTCTTCTAGGCACGCTCTTAAATCTGGAATTAGGCTATGAGACTCAGGTCTGTGTTGTAATTCACGGTCTGATTTGTCAACAGGATCGCTGCTTATGATCTTATTCTCTAAGCTATCTAGAGAGATTCATAAGTTAATAAATGGTCGAGTAGAAATACATGCATCTGAGTGGAAATTCCGGCGCTCTAGGATTGCGACATTTTGGAGATATGTGTTCCCCATTCATTCCAACCCTATACCCCGTACAACGTCCTTAGTTCAAAATAGTCCTTGAACTCGAGTTTGTGTTCCTCATCTGAGCTGAATAAAGAAGAAATGAGTTTGTCCAACTTCAATGTCGTGAAAAGCCAGAAAAAGTTGTGCAGACACCAAATGCCAAGCCTCGTCCCAGGGAGCATGATGTTAGGCACGAATGAGGGCCTGTCCTTGATGATTGGTCGTATGAGCCGCTCAAACTCCTGCGCTGCATCCTGAAAGTTGAACACCTTGCCTGAATTTTGGCTTTTTTTCCATCTTGTCGCAATTTCGCCAGAAAGCACATAAGCTTGAATCAGCGCAGATGTTGTTCCCCACCCATTAGCACCCGAACCGTTCGCTGCATCACCAAGAAGCACGACCCGCCCTCTCGACCACATGCCTTCCGGCAACCGAACCGACCTCTCGTGGTGGCAATATAAATCATCCGCCTCTGGTGATTCGGCGAGGTCTCGTAGGAATCTATCAATCTGCCAGCCTTCCGCTCCCTTAAACAGCTCCACCATGGCCGCCTTCTGTTCCGACAGGGTCCTGGCTTCGTCTGCTGCACTGCAACCAAGGCGCGTCATGAGGTACACCCTAACGTTTTCTGGCTTGTCCTTACGGACCATGATGACCTTACCACCAGGAATGTGGCAAATTGTAAAGTCCTTCGTATCGCCCTTCCTGGTAGGCGCTGTAAAAAAAGCTACATGGACGCCGAGGTCAACGCGCGGATCGGGAAACGAGGGGCCGAGCATGAGTCTGCGCGTCGCCGAATTGACACCGTCAGCGCCAATAAGGATATCGTAGTCTTCTTTCTTGCCATCGGAGAATACAACATGAACTTTCCCATCCACTGACCCCTCATCCTGCGTGAAGCTCTCGATATGACAATCAAAGATATACTGCACATTCTCTCGATCCTTGGTCTCTTCATACAGGATGTTGACCAAATCCCCACGCATGATCTCAAATTCACTCGTCACACTCTGCCTACCCTTGCCGCTAGTATTAGCCGCCAAGTACCCCTGGCTTCTACCACGAGAATCGATGATTCGCGTTCCAGGCTCATGGCACAAGGAGTCACGCACAGCCTTTTCAATGCCCATCATCTTCATCAAGACAACACCTTGCCCACGAAGGTCGATTTGTTGACCCGTGTTGCGGAGATTAGGGCTGGTCTCGACGATGGTGACAGCACAGCCCGGGATGCGGGAGAGCCAGAGCGCGGTGGCTGGTCCGCCAACGCCGGCTCCAGCAATGAGGACTTTTAGTGAGTCCATCGAAGTCGTTTGAAGCTAAAGTTTATAGCTACAGATGAAGTGTGTTGTGCTGGAAGAGGTAGGAGCAAGTATCGTGAAGGTCGGGAGAATGAATGAAGGTGCGTAAGTGAGTGCCTTTGCTTCGGGATACGAGTAATACTCCTACTCTGAGGTGGAAGGCCATGGTGAGATTATATACTAAAACTGTGGAAGCGGTAGTCATACGAGGCACCGGGGTTTGAACTATTTACTGAGACGACATTTATTAGGGACAACAATGACGCACGCGATTTGTAAAATAAGCTCAAGACTAAGGCATTGAAGCACTTGCGAATTGAGGTTTAAGCTCTGTTTGTGGCTTGCATGTGGCTTCCAGGCAGCGTAAAATGCTCCAATGTCGGACTTTCTTAGAACCCGAGCAATAACACGAATACGTTCCAACACCCAGTAAAGCTGCTGCCTGGGACTTTCGGGCGAGCGGTGCAGAACAATTGGCGAAATTCACTCGCCATCTCACTTCCAGCTTTTACAAAGGCTCCTGCCAAAAATTCGTATCTAGAATCCGACTTATAAGGCATGTACCACCACCAACTTCGGCTCTTCAGGTGCTGTAAGACCCGAGATGCCCGAGATGCCCGAAGTGACCGAAGTGGCCGAGATGTCCCGGGTGCGGAAATTTCAGTGTGTTCAAAAGATAAAATAAAGATGTTATCTCTGCTAATTTTGTTCATCGCCGTCATCACACTTCTACGTATTGCGAGCTTGCTTTGCGTTATGAAACGATAGTGTCTATGCAAGAATCAACGTGTTACGGAGATGCGTGTCGCGTGGACGCTACTCTTACCTAATACCAATCTTCTAGGTAATCCAACATACATCCGATAACAAAACACGAAGCAGAAATAACAATGGAAAATCATCCACGTTAATGTTGCCGTCACTGGACATTTCTGTCCGCATGTATTGCATAATGCCCGACTCTATCCATTTTGATATGGCACATTCACCATCGTTTCATCTTACGCCGGGTTAATTCAGCTAATGTATCAGCTATCCACATGTACTAATATAAAATTACTTAGGAAGAACAGCTCTTTTTTGTAAGGGCTACAAGCAGACAGCCATAAATAAGGCCATTTCGCTCTCATTTTGCTTTGGTTAGCAATATCCATCTGCAGGACACCCTTATCCTGATCGACAAGTTGAATCGCAGAGAATCGAGAAGTTCGATTTCCATATCTTCGCAGACAGTGGTTATTCAATGTTCTTCTAAGTCTAACGATGCTCTCTGCCGGAAATTTTAGCCAGTTGTTAGTGAATGCCTCCATCAGTTCCTATGGTATATGATTCCGAAGCCTATTTACCTTATTGATGTCAATTATGAAGTGAGGTAAAATGCAAGGAAAAAGCAAAGGAGTAAAGTCAGTCTGCAGGGAACTAAAGAAGATGGCTCGTGGATGCTTATGTAAGGTGGCACAGGAGTGATCGAAAATCGAAAAGGACCCTTTCACAACCTGTCTATCCCTAGAGTGGATAAGCCGAATTTTGCCAAGGCAAGCTCGCTCAGTGGTCGCCTCTCCTATGTCTTGGCTGGCATTGGATTGGGCTTCCGACTCGGCTATGCTCTAACGAACACCTGCTCTCGCCTAATCAGGCTTTGGTCGGCCAAGACCAGGTCTTGTCAGAAAATGTGCCCATGGTTAGGCAACTCTATCACAAAGAGGAGTGTAACCATCTTAATTTCAGAGATTGGCTCAACCATCATTACGAAATTCTGCCTTGTCGAAACCATCCTGAGTCGTTATGTGGCACGACAATGATCATTTTAACAGAGCATACGCCACAAAACACAGACAAGGCTGACAACATTTCAGCAATGGCACATCATCCTCAGCCCAACATTATGTTCACGCAGGCTTGTTTCAGCCGCTACACATCCAAGCCTAACTCGCTTTCATATCAGATCACTGGTTAGGTAGCCAGTTCGGGGCCATGAAATCGTAGACGGCGCTATCGTGAAATTGAGGCGGCTTCGCCTTTTCAGCTTTTATTATCTTGTGAACTTGCGTCTTACCACCTGCTTCCATCAGATCATCAGTTTCTGCTTGAAATAGTTGTTGATCGCATCACAGTTATCCCCCAGTGTACTAGGTTTCATTCACGGCTGACATGGCTGGAATATCACGAAAATTGATCACCAGCATCCCGATTCTTCTTACCCTCAACTTCCAGCAACTTAACGCACAGACTGTTGCCTGGCCCAGCTGCGCTCAACCAATCTGGGGCTCGTATACTCAGTACTCAGTCTGCAATTCATATGTCGAAATCTACAGAACCATCTGCCTCTGCAGCGACGTCAACTTCCTGACCGGCGCTGCGCGAGCCGTATACAATACGTGCGGTGAAGATGACCTACGCAACACCGCGGAGGCATGTGATACAACCTGCCAGAATAACGGCGCTCAGATGGCATTAACCATTGACGAACTGGTCCGTAGAGGAGAAGGGTCATCCTCAACGACGACATCCAAATCTACGACATTAAAAACAAGCACCACTACGTCAAAGAGCACAGCTTCGACGACATCGACAAGCACCCCGACCTCTGGTGCAAGCAGAGATACCGAGGAAGATGATAAAGGTGGCTTTACAACCGACCAAAAGATAGCTTTGGGCTGCGGGCTTGGCATTGGACTACCCGCTGCTCTCTGTTCACTATGGATGTGTTTGTGTGGCCCATGCAGGAGGGGAGGCAACTAGTTGAATGGCGTAAGCTTGGCGATAATAACAAGCACCTCGAAACCTGATGCGGACCTGAACAGTGGAAGTGTTGGGGAAGGACAAAAGAAGGGCTACAACTCAGAAAAAGATTGCATTGTGCTGTGTACTATACATATCCTTTCCTACCAGGATAGTGTCCGATCTACTTATGCTTAATCCGTCTTCAGGATTGGGAGTTTACGAATAGAAATAGTATATTTCACCTACAGCCTCAAACTAGTTATGAAAGGAAACATTCTTGCTTTGTTGGCAAGGAGAAACCGAACTTCAAAAGATCGTTGGGATATAATTTGAGATTTCGTTGACTCGACCACCCTAAGTCGGTGGGAATGAAAAGGACATAGGTGGACCCATTTGATCGTACCTTTCTATTAAGGCTAGCGTAGCATTTGGCCGGGAGATCAAAGCCTACAGAATCGGACTCTATTAAGGCCTGTCCTGTAGATAATGATACAACGCTTATATGGAAGAGAAGGCCGGATAGATCTCCCATTCAATTCGTATGAGAGATTCACCAGCTCGGCTCTTAGCAATCCTCGAAACATCAAGGCCGATTCCCGTAGGGTTCGTGTGGGGAATCAGTCTGCATGTTCTGAACCAATTATTCTTCGATTCGTGACAAATTCAATTACTGCGACAGTGCTTCGGAGGAAGGTTGTGTAATGTGTTTATCCTCCCTCCACAAAGCCCGATTTGAGCAAAGCTGTTGACAACAAAAAATCAAGGACTAGAACATCAGACACCGATTTAACGACAGACAGGAAGTCCTGACTTTCGGCCCTGAGCTCGTGGCGATCGATAACCCGTGGCTGACCCTAATAGACCACCATGTCCAAGAGTACTGGCAAAGCTCAGGCGTGCAGAATGGTCTGATTGCTTCCGGGGCCGCAGTTACATAGGTAGAAACCGAGGCAACGCTGTGAAGGTAAAGAGTAAGTGCCAAGTGGATGACTACGGAGATTTCGAAGGTAGTGATGACCCAGTGCTGTTTTTGCTCGGATACAAGCCAAAATCACTTATTAGAATTGAGTCCTGCTTTAGAAGTGAGACCCAGCAAGATATACTTCTACAACCAAGCGGGTGATCTAACCCCACCAACCTGACCTACAGCAATCCGTGCAACATCCGAAGGATGTGGAGCAGAGACTGGCTGTGGTTCAGCCCATATTAATATTTGTTTCGGGCGCTTGCGCAATAGAGGTCGAAACACATCTACTTTTTACGTCTGTGAGTTTTCATAACCCGGCCCAAGACGTCATGGATCTGTTCGAATACAACGCGAATTCTACGAGAGTAGTCCTTGGTCCAGGCAGTATCCAGAAATTACCTGGTGAGACAAAGAGGCTAGGCCTGGAAGCGCCTTTGCTACTTTCTACCTCGCAGCAAGCTCACCAAACAGAAGACCTCGTCAAGATACTTTCTACTGAATGAAGATTTTGAATCAATATTTACGACGTAGTACTGTATAGTTAGTAGTGATACTGAAGCATGCTTGAACAAGCTAGCGTGCAAGTCGAATGTATAACTAATGTCCCTGCGCCTGGCGCAGTAGTTCCGGAAGTTCCTCCACATTGAGATCGATTGTTCCTTCTAGATTGTCTCCTCATCTCCAGTAATTGGCACTAAGTCTCCTTTACCATAAAAGATATCTATTATGATAGCCTGCTCACTGAGTAAGTATCGACTGCAGTTCATATCAGTTTCTCTCCATTCGAACCTTTGTCAAGGCTGACCGTAATGCGCGTGCTTTTTCCAAGTTCGTAGGAAGGTAAGGTAGCGTGTTCTTGACCGAGCACGTCTTCCAATCTTTGCCAGAGCGCACCTTGCAACGTTCATGCACCCCGAAGTGAAGATCACAAGAGATGAGAACGGGTTCGGGTATGTACCCGAAAGCGTTTGGTGTTCGGTTCCGTACCAGTTGAGAGTGGAACATATGCTGGTCGAGAAAATGCTTGCAGAAAAGCTAATCGAGTAGATCGATAATTGTGATTTGCTACAATCTCGCCGGCCGTGCGTGCCTGTGTGCGCATGGTTCTTTTCCGAATCGGATGGAAGGACGTCTACCTGCCAAGCACGAAACGCCTAGTGATATGCTGGAATTAAGGTTCAAAATTGTGCTCCGCACACCTCTCCGATTTCGGGTAGAACATTTCGACAACCACTCTTGCACTCACCTCCCAAGTCTGGGCTTGTGGGGCCCCACGAATGTTCGAGTCGGTCCTCGAAACATGCGCCAGAAAAGGAATGTGTTTGATGAATTAAACGGACCAGAGGCTTCAGCAAAACCAAATCGCGGAGCTGATGACACGTTAATCTCGCCTCATCCGTTGGAGAGGACCTGCCATGATCTTCTACCGAGATACGCACCGTGCAATCGCCGTGCCAGTCGTTTTGTGGGTATATGTACTGTATCTTCATGTTTTATATGTCCACAAGAGTCATTTGCTTGTTCATGCAAGCAACCTTTACGGTCAAGGTAGAACAGCAGCGAAACACCTCCTGATCATTCTTCGTAATGGCGACCTTCGCCGCTGCGCACGTCGAGCATGATCCGGCAGCAGTACATCCTCAACTTGCAAAGCACGCTCCTAACTATGCGCACCACGAATATATAAGATCATCTTCATTCGAAATAAAGGATGCTCCTGTAGAGAATTTCCGACCTATGAGAGTGATCGTGATTGGCGCTGGATTTTCGGGCATCTACTGCGGCATCAGAATTCCTCAGAGACTTAGAAACGTCCAATTGACGATCTACGAAAAGAATGAAGGCGTGGGAGGGACGTGGTGGGAGAATCGGTAAGACTGTGTAACTGTCACACGCTGATTCACATGATTTGCTCACAATTCTGCTCTCTAGTTATCCCGGTTGCGCATGCGATATTCCATGTAAGACAATCTGGAATAGATGGCTCTCCCACTTACATGGCACTAATCGCTTTTCCAGCACATTCGTATCAGTACTCTTTCGCTCCCAACCCGCATTGGAGCAAGTTTTACGCTCCGGCCGCAGAGATTCGAGCTTATCTTGAAGGAGTTGTCGACAAGTTTTCCGTGCGTCGATTCATCAAACTCTCACACGAGGTTGTTGCTTGCACTTGGAAGCAGGACAAGTCCAAATGGTAAGTAGATCAGGATGTTCTGTTATCATGTACCTAAGCATTTCGGTAGGAAGGTCACGGTGAAGGATTTGAAGACAGGAGAAACATCAGACGAGGAAGCTGATGTCGTCATCAGTGCGCGTGGCACACTAAACAATATCTCCTGGCCACAAATAGAAGGATTCTCGGACTTGAAAATACCAATAATGCACTCTGCGATCTGGGACGACAGGTAAGTGCGAGCACAAAGCCGCCGGGACTACGTTGTGCGGAATGCTTACACAGATGCGTTAGCCACGACTTTGAGAATGAACGTATTGGAGTTATCGGCGGAGGCAGTAGCGCTATTCAAATCATCCCAGAACTTCAGAAGAGGAAAGGTACTCACTTAAACTGCTTCGTCCGAAGCAAAACATGGATCTCGAGACCATTTGGCGACAGCGCTGTCGGGAAGTTGGGCTTAGACAGCATTGAATGTATGTTACTTCAACCTTTCCAGTTGTGTTTCGCTAACCTGTTCCGCAAGTCACTGAGGAGCAGAAAAAACGATTCGTGGACGATGAAAAGCACTTCCTTGATTTCCGAGCAACAATTGAGAAGGAATCCAACTCTGTTCATTCGTTGACTCTGAAAGGATCTCAAATGCAGGACTTCGTACGACAGGATTTCACGGACTTGATGAAAAAACGCCTTTCCAAGAAGCCAGAGATTCTCCAAACACTCCTGCCTGGCTTCAGCGTGGGCTGTCGCAGGCTAACACCGGGCCCTGGTTACTTGGAGGCACTGGTGGAAGACAACGTTGTCTTCGTCAGCACTCCCATTCGGAAATGTCTCCAGAACGGTGTAGAGCTGGCTGACGGAACGACCGTCGAATTAGACGTCCTAGTCTGCGCTACGGGTTTCCAAGCATCTGCTCCACCTCCCTTCGACGTTGTGGGCAAAGATGGGCAGACAATGGCTCAAAAGTTCAGCCCTTTCCCACAAACGTACCTTTCTATGGTCACTGATGGCTTTCCTAATTACTTTATGATGCTAGGACCTAATGCTGCTATCGGCACAGGAAGCCTGACAATGATGATTGAGATGGAAGGCGATTACATTATCAAGTGCATCCGGAAGATGCAGAAGGAAGATATTCGTTCGATGGATGTCAAGCCTCAGATGGTCAAAAACTTTTCCCAGATCATTGATTCGTACTTCAAGCGCACCGTGTACTTGGATGGCTGCAAGAGCTGGTACAAGAGCAACAGCGGTGCAGGCGAACGCATCACAGGTCTTTGGCCGGGATCTTCACTTCATGCCATGGAGACGTTCCGATCGCCGAGGTGGGAAGACTTTGAGTATGTCTACGAGGGCGAGGAAACTGGCCAAGACGTCAATCGCTTGGCGTGGTTGGGTAATGGATGGTCGAGTGCTCAGGTCGACGACCAAGGTGGTGACCTTGCGTTCTACTTGCAACCCGAGTTTGTTGACACACCTGCTGCGCCTTTGCCGGAGGACACGCGTCTCTACAAGTTGCGCCCCTTTTCATACTGAGCGTACCTAGTGGTGGTTCAAGGACGAATGACTGCAGGCGCAGAAATTTCACTCAAGTGTACTGAATGCTAGCTGCAAGAGCAAGCTTAAGACCAAGAGAAGGTGTAGAGATTATGATGATGATGATGATGATGGTGATGCGAGGACTAAACCATGTGCGGTAGCGGTTGGGTGTTCTTTGTACATGCTAGAGTCGTGAACTCATAATTTTTGCGCCTCCAGTGCTAAGCGACATCTAATTTCAGCAAGCCTAATTCCTTCTTGCTTTAAAGCACCATTCCATCGATACCGCTTCGAAAATGACAAGTCAGAAGCATTCAAACAAATGATCTTTCAGTTTAAGGAGTGAGAAGTAATTATGTAGTTATTGTTGACGTGTTCATAAATTGTCCCCACAAAGGTTGCGTGTAAATGTGTTTGAGGTTTTCCATCGCGTTAGCTCATCTTCCAAGTACTGTCCTCATAACCTCGGACAGCTTCTTCGTGCAATCGCCGTCCAGTTGCATCGCCCTCCAACAGACGAACCTATCGGGCCTCACCAAGATCGCCCCGTCTTCTTCCACTTCCCGCCTCTTCTCCCAATCACGGTAGACGTCCTCATAGTCTTGGCCCCAGCCAATCCCGTAGGCTCGAATCTCGACTCCCAAGTCTTTGCTAACACTCTGTGCCGCTTCCTTCCATTGCTCGCCACCAATCCCTGTTAACAGACAAAAGACTCCATGCCCGGTCAAATCAATCGTGCTGACGTGGTTCTTTAATGGCATCCTGTGATTTAACCACGCATGTGGCAATCGATGTCCGGGATATGTAGTGGAGAGATGATATAGCGTCGAATCTTTCGGCCATTCTGGTTTCTTCCTTGACGCTTTGACTTCATCAGTCAAGTGGACAGCGCCACTTTCGTAGTAATGGTTCATTTCAACACCAATTCCATGAAATTCCTGACTAGTATTCTCAATGGCTGCGTCAAGGATCTTCCTGCGTTCTCTCCCTAATTTACTAGGCTCGCTCAGAGTCCTGAAAAATTCCATCCGTTCCTCCACAGATGGTTGGGTGAGACCCATGGCATCCCAGACCGGTGTATGATCGCGAATACCTTGATTTGCGCGAGTGATCACTCCAAGACCAACAGGTTGACGCTCTTTGCTGTAGGATTCGAGGAGGGAAGGAGACGCCAGATCGTGAGAAACATATTTAATTTTCCAGGCAAGATTATAGGCATCTTGGACGCAAGTGTTCGAACCCAATCCATTGAAAGGAGGATGCCTGATGGTATTGTTAGCTTCATAAAGCCATTGAGGCTATACAAACTTACCTGTGGACTGCGTCGCCGAGACAGAAAATGTTTCCGTCGGAATAGTATTCTGCGACGATTTCATTGATGTTCCATTTTGAGATATCGAGGATTTTCAGAGGTATGTCATCGCGACCGACTATTTCTTTGCATCGCTGCATCCATTGTTCGTGAGTGGGATCCTTCCATTCATACCCGGGCCTTGGGAAGAAGATAAACATCCACCTATGTTGTGTTAGCATTGCACTATAAAGGTGTTAAGGAAGATCATACTGATTCCACGGCTTGACCATTCTGATCAACCCTGCCCAAGCGAAGTCCGGATACTCTCTTTCTGGCTGGAAGACCCAGTGCAGATTGCCTTTACGTGCTTCCACGAAATCAGACAGATCCACATCTACGAGGATGTTCATCGCTAGGCCCTGTCCCGGCTTCTTGTTCAAGGGGATTCCCGCCTGCCGCAGAACCTGGCTTCTAGCACCATCGCACCCAAACAAATACTGGGAACGTACATAAAATTCTTGCTTGGTGAGGTTGTCTTTTAGCCGGCTCAGAAAGCTTCCATCAACTTGCATTTCATAGGACAAAAAGCTTGTACTGAATCTGACATCCCAACCCTCAGCGGCAGCCCTGCGCACGAGAATTGGTTCAAATTCAGTTTGTGGTAGATCTACGTGAGAACAAGGACTTGCACTCTCGTAGTCGGGCTTTCGCTTTGGATCGTTACCCCATGAGTAGATGCGCGCATATTCCTCGCCTGTCATGTCGTGACACCAACGGGTGTGCGTCATGCAGTCACCTGTCGTGGCTTGAGCGAGGCAGGTTTCCTCAAGAGCGATGTCGCGGAGGCACTCAAAGGCTGCAGGATTGGTGATATGCGCCCGCGGTGTTTGAGATGTGGTTGACGCGGCCGAGATGATTATCCCTTTCATCGAATATGGAGGATGGGACAGGAAACAGGCCAAGCTAGCCCCGGCAGGCCCTGTGCCCACGATGAGAAGCTTGGTCTCTGCGGTAGGCAATGAGTCGTCCTTGTTAAAGTCACCCATGGTTTGGATATGGTCACGTAGCTCCCTCAAAAGAGACGGTAGTATAGCTTCAAGAACTTCTTGACTCAATCGATTACTTAAAAGAGTTTGAATGAAGAGGCAGTTATTAGCAGTAGAGCTGGAGGAATTCTCATCCCGGCACTGGTTTTTCGTTCTCTGCTACTTCTATGGTTCTGACTCCGCAGGTCCGTTGCAGAGCCCAGGTTTGACGCACGCTAGTTTCTACAGGCGACGTGAACTGTCGCTCTACAAGTTCAGGATTATCAAGGGGCGAGAATTGGAATCGTGTCGAAAAAATCCTGGTATCCGAGTTTCGGCCTTGGCATGGAAGACGCACTTCGGATGGAGCACTTTTTGATGTGTCGACTTTCGGGAAAGCTTACTAGCGAGGCCAGACCACGTTCGCTGAGGCTTAGTGGCCTTCTGTGGTCTTACTGCCTGGTAAGCTGGTACATCACTGTCACCCGAAATTCTTGGATCAGCGTTGGCAACCGGAAACTAAACACTCAGCTAACTATTTGCTTTGTCTTGCTAGAGTCCAAGTGACCATTCATGTCTCCTTCGATGCCAAGATGTGAGGCCAAACGGTAACGGAGCCAGCATGGCCAGAGCCCAGCTTCGGAGAATAGCCTGTGAAACGGGCCTTCTGCTATGTTGTGTGTGAAGTTAGCAAACGCCATGGCCTTACTTTACATTTTGATTTCGGGCAAGGACGATGAGTTAGCTCACACTTCGCTAGATCTCGGATCGGCATAGCAACAATCGTGGAAATCATCCCTAAGCACATACAAACATACACATACACACACATATATACATGTATACATATAGGTGCACCTGACCATCTGTACTTCGTTCAACTTTTGACTCTTCTTGTTAACCTACCACCCTTGCAGTTTACTGTTTGTTGCCATTGTCAAGCTTCGGCCCAATTATTGCACATCATGAAGATGAATTATGATGAGTCTGCTCTTCATCAACTCGAGGAGGAGCTACACGTTCACATCTACCCCGGTACTAAGGTCATGACTGATGTGGGTTCTCACCACTTCGTCAAGTCCTCAGATAACTCCCACAAAGTTCTTGTACCACAACCCTCAGCTGACCCAAGTGATCCATTGAACTGGAGCCCGAAATGGAAGTTAGGTAGCCATGAATACCACTACTCTTGTGTCCTTCGCTTAAGGATTTAGGCCATTAGCTTTGGCTTTAATGTTCCCTTAATTAATCGAGGCATTTAATTCTAACCTTACTAGTATCGTCCGATTTACTAGTATATGTATTTTAGTACTAGGCTTTAGCAATTTTATTTAGTTAATATTGTCGTACTTACGATTCTTAAATATAATACTTACCGATCTTATAGGGTTTCTATTTAAATATCCTTCGATCATCGACCTGTCTTAATCTTCTTTACTTTAGTATACTTAATATCTAATATATAGCGAGCTATTACTTAGGACTATCGAAGTTTTATAAGTGCTTATATTTTAAATAAAATTAGTGCGGGACCAGCTAAGGTAAAGTGTCAAGAATAGCAACCCCAAAAGGGCTAGTTTAACCCAGGGTGGACCAGTTGATCTACTAGTGTTAAGAATAGCAACCCCAAAAGGGGTAAGTCCAACCTGGGGTGGACCAGTTGGTCCACCAGTGGAGCCAGTTGGTTAGTGGCCTCCCTGCCACTTAACCAACCTCTCTCTTTAGTACCCCCTATAGGGGCCAGCCATTCATTTATCCCTGTCATAGGTGCATATATATAGGGACTATCGGCGCGTATATAGAACAATAATAAGTCATTCACTTACTATCTGCCTACCGCTACCTTCCAATCCTAACAACTAGTGTAACCAGTTGGTCCACAAGTGGGTCCAGTTGGTCTAGTGCTTTCCTGCCACCTGACCAACCTCTCTATTTCGTACCTATCAGGGACCTCACTGGATAACAAGTTATCAAGTATGGTTCTGGGCTTTACTCGATAGGGATAGAAGTATAAGGGATGCTAGAGCTGTGTCGAACAAGAGTTGAGATGTAACTTAGGTTAACTACAGAAGCTATGGATGTACATAAGAAACTCGTATCTATATACTTACGAGGCATGGCGTATACAAGGTGATCCAAGGTATCCAAGGCCCAACCTTGGTGTACCTTGGTAACCTTGGACCCCAATTCGTCTTAGTGTATTGTGCCCTTATTGGCTCACTAGACTGGGTTGCCTCGCCTGACCTGCCATATCTTCTGGGTGCGGCTGTCTAATGGCCTGACGCGACCTGACCGTAACAGTACCCCTTTTAGGGGCTAGCCATTCTTTATCCCTGTCATAGATGCATATATATATAGGGACTCTCAGCGCGTATATAGAATAATAACAAGTCATTCAGTTACTATCTGCCTACCGCTACCTACCAAACTTAATAATAATTCATTACGTATTTATTATACTTTTAGATAATTTTATTATAGCTTTTAGATACGAATATAAATAGAATGTTACACGCCAGCCTTGTCAGGTTATACGACAGCCTGACAACGGCCTAATAAACAGAACAAACATGGCCGCCAGGCGGCTAGTGAATCTCGCGAACCAATTAGAGTTGGTTCAGGCTGAACCTTACCTAATAAGGCAAGATGACCTGACTACTACGACTGTCGCGACTGTTACAGACACAATAGACACAACGGATACCTTAGTTTATATATACGACTCTAACCATAGTCACTCCCTAGATAGTTCTTCGTAGTTAACTTATGTTACCTACTTACCCCTACCCTTCTATTTAGCTTATATATCTTAGCTTCCTATAGCTATCTCAGTTACCTTAGTTCCCTAGGCTTTATATATACTATATATCTCGTAATAGTTAACCTCTCTAGGTTCTGCCCCTTAGCGCCCTAACTATCCTTATATAACTAGTCGTAAAGGAGTAGCTCTAATACTTTAACTACTACTTTTAGTAAGTAAACGGTACGTATAGAAGTCTATTAATACTACTTAAGACGATATCTTAACCCTAGGTATAATAAGAATAACCCTAAGAAGTAATTATTACTTAACTACCCTTACTTAATACCCTAGTATAGGATATCTCTTACTTTTTACTCGATTAAGAAGATAGCTTATTAGTAACTACTAACGCTACTTCTTAAGATAAAAAGGAAGACCTTAATAAAGAGAAATTAAACGAGAAAAGTAATTTAGAAAAATACTTCGATAATAAAAACGATATAATACTAATCTTTAAAATTAAAGAGCCTAATATCTTTAAAGAAGTAGTCGATAAGTTTAAAAGCTTTATAATATAATTTAAGCTTATATTTAAACTCTAAGCTACTTATTTTCTAAACGAGGAAACTAAGATTCTCTATATATTTATATTTTTATAAGGTCGAGCCCTTATATAGTTTTAAATTTATTTTATAAATTACCTCGATTTTAAAGTCGAATAAAAGGCCGAAAAAATAATAATAATCTTTAGTTTATTTATAAGATTTTAATAAGAACTCTAAGCGTATAATAAAGTACTAAATAAAAAAAAAAAAGTTAAAAGAAAGATTTAGATAATTAAATATATTAGTATTATTATTAATTATACCTTATACTTTAGAAATCTTATAGTATTCTTAAATTAAAATAATAATTCTCTTATTTCTTATTTTTATTAAGAACTTAAGAAGAAGATTAAAGAAAAATATATTTTTAGAAAAAGATTTATAATACTTTAAGGATTTATTAATAATATAATTATATTAGATAATAAGATTAGAGAATTTAAAGCGAAAAAAATATAATAAACTTTATTCTCGTTACTAAGAAGGGGATAATAAACGAACTAAACTAAGTATTAATAATTTTATTATAGACCTATATTAATAGATCTTAATAGCGCTGATAAGAAACAAAAAAGCCCTTAGAATTTTAAAAAATTCTAAGAGAAAATTAACGATAAAGAAAGAGAATAAAAAAAGAAAAAGAACTTTATCTTTACTATAATAAATCTAAATATATAGTACGAGACTATCGAAGTAAATAGTCTAAACTATAACTTAATAATATCGAACCTTAGAAGAAAAAAAAACTAAAGGTAAAACGAACTTCTCCTTCGAAGGAGAAGAAATAGCTTATAATAGTAAATAACGCTAACGAAGAAGACGAAGACGAATCTATTTACTACTTTAAGAATAAAAAGCTAGAGGTAGTAGTTATTATTTAAATATATATTTACTTATAGACTCGATATTAAGAGATAGTAAATTATAATAAAGAATAATACGAAGTTAAAGCTTAATACCGATACTACGTTTATAATAATAAAGTATTATCGTGGGAATGACCACGTATTATAATATAGCGCGGAAATATATGTGATTTAATGTAAGGAAGGTTAGCCGAGTAGGACCTGTAGCCTCTCGCTGTCGTTTATTAGGGACATAACAGCACGTAAGCAGGCAAGTAAGGCAGAATAAAAGAACAGCGACTTTACGGCCTGTATACTATGTGATCCTCTTCCTCTTTACGCGATCGTAAAATATACACCCTTTAATACTATCACAGTATTAGTAAAGAAATACCTATAAATTATTAAAATAACCTTATATAATCGTACTAGATATAATTAAGAATAGCCTTTCGTCGATAAGATATACGTTTATTAAAAGAATAATATTTTAAGATTCGACTTCTTAGCTATTAAGATAGTTAATACTAAGAGGGAATAATTAATAATAATAGAACCCGAGTAGAAAGTCTCGTTAAATAAAAAAGAATAAATAGAATAGAAAATCGTCGTAAAAGAAGAAGTTATTTTTCTTAACTAGTAAAAAAAGGTTATTAAGATCGAACTATACTATTAATAATAAGAAATCTTAACCCCTAAATATTACGATACCCTTAATAATATTAAAAGATATATATAGAACTAGTATCTATATAAAAACTAAAACGCTTATATAATAAGAAATATTTTTTATATCTATCGACGATACTATAATCCTAAGTACCCTTTAATAAGCTTTATTAAAAAAAATAGTTTAAAGACTTTATAATACTAGGTATATTTATAATAATTCGATATATCGATACTAGTTAATACCCTACCTCTACTAAATAAAAAACTAGTAAAAAAAGAGAAACGAGAACGTCTCTTTTTAGTTTTAGAAAAACCGTTCTTATAATACTAAATAAATACCGCGGGACCTACGTATTTATAAGTTATAGTCTTAAACGAAACGCTTAAAGGTATTAAGGTCTAAATACTTATTAATTTAGAAGCGTTTAGAATATATATATATTTATAGATTACTAATAAACTTCTAAACTTTTAGAAGAATAAAAAAGATTCTTACCCCTTAACTAGATTTAATAGTAATATTCTTATATAAATCTAAAAGAAGTTATACTTCGTACGACTATAAGTTAATAAATATAAAGAACGACTTACTTTAGATATTAATATTATAAAATATAATATCGTTCTAGGAATAGTATAGCTTAAATACTATAACTTTACGATTAATTAAAAGAAGAATAGATTATTCTTTAATCGATATAACTATTCGATTATTTAAAATAACTTAGTTATACCTATCGCGTAGGTAGTATAAATAAAACTAGTAAAATAGTTAAATAATATAGAGCTAGTTAGCTACTCGTTTTAATACTTAGAATTTTAAGACGTTTTTAAAAAGAAACTAGATCGAGATACTCTCCTTAAGTATAAGCTATAGAATTATAAAATCTTATTACTCTTAGAAACGTATCTAACGTTTAAACTTTTATATTCCCTTTTACTAAAAGAAAGTAAGACCCTTAGAGAATATATAAAAGAAAATATATCTAAGAAATTTATTAGACCCTCGGAATCGTCGATAAAATATAATATTCTATTCGTATCTAAGAAGAATAAGAAGCTACGACTCTATATTAATTATCGTAAGCTTAATAATATTACTTAGAAGAATATTTACTCGCTTTTACGAATTAATAAACTATAAGATCGCCTTTAAGACGTAAAGATCTTTATGACTCTTAATATTTATAATACTTACTATCGAGTAAGAATTAAGAAAGATAAAGAATAAAAAATAGTCTTTAAAACCCGTTTTAGTCTCTATAAATACTATATAATACCTTTTAGGCTTACTAACGCTCTAGTAACGTTTTAGATATTAATTAATAACGTACTAAAAGAATATCTTAATATATTCTATATCGCCTATCTTAACGATATCTTAATTTACTCTAAAACGAAGGAAGAATATATATAATATATTAAAAAAGTACTTTAGAAGCTAAGGGAATATACGCTTCCTATTAAGCTTAAGAAATATAAATTCTATAAAAGCTCAGTTACGTTCTTAGAATATATTATTATAAAAGAAGATCTCTAGATAGAATCTACTAAAATTAAATTTATACTTAGTTAGCTAGAACCTTAGTTTATAAAGAACGTATAAGGGTTTCTAGATCTAATAAACTTCTATTAGCGATTTATTAGAGTATACTCTCGGATTACGATTAGACCTCCCTTTAGGTCGGGTTTAGGGCGGGGCTTTTAGAACCTTAACCCCCCCGTACGGGAAACGGGGCCTAAGAGATACACCCCGAGCCTAAACCCGACCCGTACGGGATACGGGGCGGGTTAGGGCGGGTTTTACTAAGCTATACTAAGTCTATATATTAGGTTTAGCTTGACTCTAATAAAAATCCAAAATAATGTTTTATTCTATTTTTTTCAGAAAATACTACTATATTTAGTATATATTAGCGCGCCCTACACTAAACGAGACCCTAAACGAGTTTTAGGTCGGGGTATAAAAATCTATTACCCCCTCGTCCGGGTAATAAGACGGGGCCTAAAGTAGTCTAACCCGCCCTAAACCTCAACGGGTCGGGTTACCCGTACGGGTTTTCCCTAACCCGAGGGAGCTCTAATTACGATAGCCTTAATAGATCTTACTAAGAAAACTAAATTTAGATAGTTTATCTTTACTCTAGAGGCTAGAAAGACTTTCGAGTACCTAAAAAGGGCTTTTATATAAGCTTCTATTTTAGTAATATTTAACTCGGCGCTCTCGACGCTCTTAGAGACTAACGCTTTTAACGGAGCTATTACTATCGTTCTTACTTAGATATACGAAGATGAACTTATACGCCTAGTCGTATACTACTCTAGAAAAATAACGAGATTAGAATTAAACTATAATATTTATAATAAAGAACTCCTAGCTATTATCGAGGTATTTTAATATTAAAAAGTCTATCTTAAAGGATTTAAATATCCTATTAAGATCTATACTAACTATTAGGATTAGAAGGTAGCGGTAGGTAGATAGTAAATAAATAACTTGTTATTATTCTATATACGCGCCGATAGTCCCTATATATATATACCTATAACAGGGATAAATGAATGGCTGGCCCCTATAGGGGGTACTAAAGAAAGAGGTTGGTTAAGTGGTAGGGAGGCTATTAACTAACTAGCTCTACTAGTGAACTAACTGGTCTACTCTAGGTTAGACTTACCTCTTTTAGGGTTACTATTCTTAACACTAACTATAAGAACCTTTTATATTAGACTATTACTAAATAATTAAATCGATAATAAATACTGTGGTGGTATTCAAGGGTGCTCCATTTGAGATCATGTAATAACTAGATAGGATAGCTAGAAGGACGGATGATGTTCACTCTTCTTGTTGCTCTCTTGATGATGATGATTCTTCTTAAGAAGACATCTTCTAAAAGTAGCTATATGTAGTGTATTCGGTAAACTTGCCTTATAAGGAATGCACTACATTCCCACGACAATACGTTAGTTAAAGACTCTATTTACTTATAATTTCCGAATCTTCTATATTAAAGGTAAAAAAAACGATCGAGTTAATACCTTTAGTTAACGATTAAACTATATAAAAGACCTAAAACTAAACTTAGCTTTATTATTAAAGTTAGAAGGTAAGTATCTTATATACGTATAATAACCTATAATAATAATAATAGAAGCAGCCCCTATTTAGTTAAATAATAAAAGCCTATTTATTAAGTATTTACTATACCTTACGGTAAACGAGATAAAAAATAACTACGATAATTATTTACGTTAAGAAATTAATCGAGAACTAGTAGTTAAATACTTTTATAATAATTCTCTTATAGAATACCTAGGAGCCGATAAACTAATTAAGCTTATTACTCGGGATTATAATATATAGAAAAGTCTTTAAAAGGATATAGAGGTATATTTAAAAAGATATAATATATATAAGAAAATAAAGTACGAACGATATAAATCTTATAGCTTTCTTTAATCTTTAAAAGTACCTTCGAGCGCTTAGAAATTAATTATAATAAACTTTATTATAAAATTATTTAAGTTAAAGAAGCCTTTTATAAGCGTATTCTATAATAGTATCTTAGTAATATACGATCGACTTACGAAGTACTTTTACTTTAAGCTTTATCTTAAATTATCTAGAACCGAAGATCTTATATATAAATTCTTATAAACGATATTCGCGAACTATAAAATACTAAAAGAAGTAGTAATTAATAAAGATAAATAGTTTACTTCTAAATTCTAAAAAGTATTAATAAAACTCCTAGTAATAAAATATAGGTTATTAATCACGTTTTATTTCTAGATTAATAAATAAATTAAAAGAACTAACTAGACCCTTAAATAATACTTATAAGAATACCTCGATTACCGTTAAAATAACTAGATAAAACTCTTACTAGTTACGTAATTTTGCTTTAATAATTATAAAGTAGCTAATAAAAAGACTCCGTTCTTTTCTAACTATAGCTACTATCCTAGATTAGAGGATATTCCGGCTTCTTAAGCAAACTAAAAAGCGATAATTAAAGTAGAATTACTCTATAAACTATATGAAGAACTTAAAACCGATCTAAAATTCCTAGTAGAACGAGCGGTAAAATATATAAATAAGAAAAGGATTATAGGACCGACCCTTAAAGAGGGGAACCTAGTTTATCTCGTCCGAAAAAACATTAAAATAAGAAGATCGAATTCGAAATTGGACTATACTAAGCTAGGACTATTTAAGATTAAGGAAAAGAAAGAACCAGTAATATTTATTCTAGATCTACCTAAAAATATAAGAATCTATCCGATATTCTATATTATTAAACTAGCGCTAAAGAACGCTAAATTCTAAATATTCCTAGAACTTTACCTAGAAGACGAGAAAGAATTCTATAAATTCGATAAAATTCTTAATTACCGAAAAACCTAGAAAGGACTAGAATACCTAGTTAAATAATTAGGATACGACGAATTAGAAAACACGTAGGAACCAACGGAATATATACCTACGAACTCTATTACTACGTTCCATCGTCAGAACCTTAATTCGTTCTCGACCCTAGTAAAGACGTAAGCTACGACATACTGTATATCTCGTAATAGTTAACCTCTCCAGGTTCTGCCCCTTAGCGCCCTGACTATCCTTATATAGTCAGTCGTAAAGGAGTAGCCCTAACATAGAACTAGAAGGTAATAAGAATAAAAATACCCTTTAGTAGTTGTTATTATTATCTTTAGAAAATACTAATATTTAATTCTACTAGGTAATCGTTATTATGGGTTATACTTATACCGAAATTCAGGTTACCGCTTTACTATTTATTGCTTCTACCTACGCCGTCGATAGTTATAAACCCGTCGCGGGTAGTATATTTGTGGTAATCACTATTAACAAGAACTTATAGGGTTATAGATTCGCTGAATTCATTACACCATGGATCGTTGCCGATAGATATCTACCTCCGATTATGTTAAATATGTGTTTAATCTTCTTATGGTGTTCGTTCGGGATACTGTTTTATTTTAAAGGAAAGACTTTCCGGAAGTGGACTAGAAATAGTAAGGTACATGATATGTGAGAGAGGAAAAGCGAGGCATAGCATGATTGCCATGGGAGAATGGAGAGACTGGACGGTAGTTGGAAGCGGATCATAGAACATCAATGCAACGGCAGTCGAACTATGCAGATAATTCTGCACAGGTTGATTTCGTTTCAGACTTGTTCGGACTATATTTTAAAGCATGTAAGATGCATTCTACGGTCAGCAGTTTGCCTTGCTCGCAGTCCACGCACTCACTCATCTGTCAATTCTGTAGTGCGCTGTTCATAGCCTTTCGCGTGAGATTTTCTTTCACCAATCTACTGAGTATATATGGATTGGGCAGAGTGAGTCGAATATGGGTGGAATCAAGGTTATGTGTGCTCATAGCTTGCAGCTCGCTTAAAGAGCTCCCACAAAAAACGGACCTACAAACTATGGGCTAGTGATCTCTTGAAAATGTACCACGGCCGAGCTCTGTTCTTGTCCTTAGATGCTAACGTGAACAGTGATAACTACCCCTTCTCTATCTTTGCTGCCACAAAGAAGATACATGGAGTCTTTTAGCTGAACCGAAAGCCTTACGAGGCTCCTTGCGAATGGTACTCAGCCCTGCAGAAACCATGACACTACGCAGGCACTCAAACAATTTAAGGTTGCTCTTATGGGTATTTTTGGCTTCGATGAAGTGGCATACCGCACGGACTACGATGCGAAGACACTGCACGATCGCCACGATCTTGGTCTCTCCGAGCGGTCCCTTATCTGGCTACTCAAAGACAACCAAATTTCCCTGGTCTTTACTACTTGTGTGGCTATAATGTGATGCTAATTTAGAGCTTCGTTCGCTTTGCACAGGAAGGACTACGACTTCGTATCTCTGAACATTATATACTTTGAGTGAAGTTATGGACTGTCGTAGTCCTTCACCATGCGTCACTTGTCGAGCAGAAGCACAGATGGGTATGGAAACACAAATACACTTGTGCACGGAGTCTGCATCATCGTTCGACATATGTACTACCTCGTACGCTGACGAAGTGGGAGGTCACGCTCTAACAATCAACCTGATCGGCAATTACATGATGTAACCATATCGGTAATTCGGGAGTAATCCTAGATGATGCAACTCGTGCTAGATGGTCTGGGTATTAAAGTAGACTAGCAGCTTGAGCATCTTGCCAGTGTCCGGGTCGTTGCTTCTGAGTTGGGCATGTGACAGAACCGAAGGGGTGTAGAGCGTGCTGTCCTGGTATGCCTGAAGGCAGAGTTGGCTTCGCGTACCAATGTTCCAGCGCGCGGGCCATATGTGTTATCTTCAGTCAGGTCTTCAGTGCATCGTCGAGAAAAATTTCAGAACGCTTGATACCCAGCCAACACACAGATCATATAATGTAGTGTATAGAAAGGCGAGAAGGCACGGAAGTTCGGATAGACACCTTCGAGGCTACTGGCAAAACTTCGAGAAGCGTTAATGGTGGTATAGTGAAACATTCAACAATCCCATTTATGTGTTCTTTTTTTAACGCTGCTTGCTGATCTGAATTTCTGCATAGAATTTCGCGCCTCTTGACGGCCTCCAGAGTTGACCCTCAGATTGCCGTTGAGCAAAACAAGGCGATGCGGATACAAATCTGGCTTCCATGGATTTTGGGGGACATTCTGCTTGCCGAACACAGTTGGCCAGAACTTGACCCGTCGTACTCACAGTCAATTTCAGCACGAACATATGAAGCGGCGTTGAAAGCAGCAGCGGAGAAAGCCTCGAGAACATGATTTGCACTAAATTAGTGGTGCGGGTGGTGATGCATAACGAGACGGCGTGAAGCGGTGTGTTCGTTGTGGCATTGATCTAGTGGGCATCCGGGACAAGGAAAGAGGGTCGATAGGAACGCAAGATTTCGTTCCATCAACAAGCGTGGTCACGCTAGCGATCCTCTTTTCGGATGAAGAGTAGACGTAGGTTTCAAGTAGTGGAGTGGCCATGACGCTTCACTTGAGCCGTGGCGATATTGGAATAACAGGATCGGAAAAGGGCACAACGAATTTTCAGGCGACGAGATGACCAAACCAGACTATAATAAGTCCTTAACCATGATTTTCTGGTGTAAAGAAGCTGGTGTGAGGAGATAAGTCTCTGGAGACACCGTGGGGATGTCACGGATGCCAAATGTGATAGGTTCAGAAATATACCGGCCGATTCCTCAAAAGAATCGCCAAGAGCCGAACCGACATATTTCTTAGACGAATCGTACGAGAGATCCGTCTTATCTTTTCTTTCTCCCATGCGTTGTACCGTTATCCATAAACAGGCACAATACAATTAGATTCTATAGGAGTCCGATCTCCCGACCCATTACTACGCTAGTCCGGATAAGTGGTCCAATAAATCTGAGGTTTAAATCTTTTCCTCGCCCTTCTACAGCTCGATCATCCTCTCAGTTTGCTATTAGAAGTATAAATCCACTTCATGAAATCACCAATACCAAGAAGGAATAGTAACTGACAAGTAACAAGAATGAGATGCAAATGCAACCTGGCAGTAAAGCTACAACACCGTGAAGCCAGAGAATGGTGTTTTACAAAGGCAGATCTAATGAAAACCTAGCCCTAAAGCGAGTTATCTTGCTTCACTAGGATGGTCGCCTTGGCGAGCAGCAGAATGTGGTATCTAGCTAGGTCGTACAACTTGACCGGCCTAGCGGGGTGTGCTTGCGGTCCCCAGGCGTGGCAGGTCTGGAGTTAATACTTGGGGTATGAGTCCCTCTTATATCTGCGGCATAATAGGGAGTTTCTGTCAGCTTTCATAAGGCATTTGTAGCTGGCTTAGGTCGTTGAGGTTTGTGCTAAGTAACGTTTGGCATCATACATATTTCTGGTGGGGTCTCCCTCCTGCCAGTAGCACTAGAGGTCGAGTGAGGAGTACTGAGCATTCCAGGTTCTGGCTGAACCGAACTGTTAAGTCTGATTACAAACAGGATCATCTGGTCGATCCTCCAAACCAATCCTCATCTGAGAGAATGTGATTGATAGACATGACGTTGTAGTCCCGTATGACTTGCGTGTCTTGAGTGCGTTGTCCATGGCCCTGCTCTATCATATCCAAAACCGGCAGAGAGATAGGAGTATGGTCTTGGGCTTGCAGGGTTTGCAGGGCTTGCTCCTTGGTTCGCTGACGTTTGTTTGACCTTTGTAGACGTTCTCTTTCAAGTTTTCTCTGTTTCTGCTTTACTGGGTCATATTTGTCAGGATACTTGTACAATTTGTAATATCTTCAGGTCTTGATAGAGACGTCGTTCTTAGGGGTGTTGTTCTTAGAGGCTTAGGCCGAAGAGCTGCCTTCTTTATGTCGGCAATGCTCCTGTGGTAAGCCGCCGTTTCCGAATCACCCTTGCTGGTATATTGTTTCGCCCGATTGCTTGCGTATACTATCCCATTCTTGATGGTCCTACACTCATAGCATGCCCCAAATTCCTGTACTTCTTCTGTTAGTCCTTTTTGAGTTTTCAATAATGGAACTTGGATGAAAGCCGTTAGGTTGGTAGCAGTATTGAGGCTCTCGAGAGAAGACTGGTTGTCCAGTCCCAAAACTCATACTGCCACGTATCGTACACATGAGCTTCGGGAAAACCCAACACATTTTTTCCTTCCAGAATAGGACTGATCGCGTTTTTAGAGCTTATCGATTCGTTCAGGTAGGTTTGGCTCTGACTTATTACCGAACTAAATGCGGGGCGTTTATAAGTCTCAAGCTATATCAAGGAAGTCTTCAAGAGGAGAACACATGAAGATCTTGAGGGGGATATTGTTGTGAAACAGCCTGTAGGGCCAGGGAGAGCAGTACAGATATACTATACCGGCCGATAGGTAGCAGTCATCACTGTTAGTAGTTTATAGGAATGAAAAGCACTCGTTGTCTATCTCAAATAACAGTACGGTGGTATTCACCACCTCGTAATGCTTGTCGCTAACACACAGAGGCACTTACAGTCCAGAAGACGATAGCAAAAACTGAGTCAGATAAAAGAAAAACACCTGGTGAATGGAGCTAGAAAGGGGACGTAAACGGCCATTTCACTGTACACGAGTCAGCGACGCATCAGTATAACAGCTCAGTCCTCAGCTCATCCAACAACATGAGCAACCACGACCATAAACTCATCAGCAAGAAAAGGAGATTAACTCAGGCAGCACACTGTTTGCTGTTCTTATTCCAAAGCAGCCAAATGCCTCTCCAATGCCACCCAACAAACAGTTGATCTGGAGACATGTTTGGCCGTCAGCAGAGTCTGTCAGATGATGAGTGGCAACTAAGCCATTCCTGTCGTACATCAACTCTATTTTGTGCTATCTGCCCACCACCTAACTTCGCCCTGCTTGTCTATGATTCAAGACTCGATGAAAGTCAAAGTGTGGCTTTTACTAACAAATAGCAGTTGAGTCGCAAGATCGGTATTATACCTACCTCCTCTTCCTGCCAGGATGTCTAACGCTGCCTTCTATGACCCCTGAGCCACTTGGCAGATCCATATGGTGCTTGCATTTCTCTTACATGCTTTTGATACAATCAAAATTGGACCTATTGCAGAAGGCTAATCAATAATGTATCTGTCGGAGTCTCTTTCGTCTTGCCCATATCTGAAGTGATAGAACTCCCGATCGGCGCTGATCGGGTATTGCCACCAAACGTGTTCTGCTTCGACACGTTTGGCTGAGCACTGCCGGCCGCTTCTTTAGCAATACCCCAGTTCTTTCCCTTTGGGTTCTCTTTTTTTCTCCCATTCGCACCCTCAACGGCCCTGACAGCAGCCTCCTAAGCTACCAAGTCACTCACCTGTCCTCGCAAGGTTCGCACCCACCGCCAATTTTCTTTCCCTAGAGATCTCTCATTCTCTTGCCCAGTGAGGTACACAAGCAGTTCTTCGATACGTTGCTGGCCGTTGTCACCGCCAAAGAGCATACCGCCGGCTCGCGCATAGCTCGCATGCAACCATTTTTCGACACAATACAAAAGGTCTGATAAGACTATCTGTCGCTGCAGCTGATTGCCCTGGCCCTGTGCATTTGAAGTGAAAAAGGCAGTTTCAAGAGTGTCGTAAATGAGTTCATATGGTATCTCGAGTTCCAGGAAAATGTCAGGAATCCAATGCGAAATATGTGCACCAGGTAATACATCCTCGGTGATGACTCCAATGTCTCGTCCTAGATTGACGTTGTACATTTCTAGCATCTCAATCAGGGTTGGTACCGGAAAGACGGCCTCAGAGTTCTTCAGTCGTGCTCCAACTTCACGAAAGCGCTCGGCAACGATCTCGTAAGGTGTCGCATCTGGCAGATTAGAGTCTGCAGCTCGCGCCTCCGAGTCCTGGATCGAAGATGTATGAACAGCTTCCAAAAATTGCTGCCACGTCGCCTTCACCTGTGTCGTGTCGCGGAAATCGGCAACAGCGTAGATGTACAGACAGATATCATAATAGCCTGCTGGATCGGCGTACTTGTTATATAATTCTGAAACAGGCAGGACCGGACCGTCAAGCTCGGCTAAGACATGCATGCGTTTGTCCTGAGCGACACGCTTGTCGTCGCGTAGGCGCGCCAAAATCTCGTCTTGTATGTTTGCGAGCTCAATAAGGCTGTTGATCTCTGCTAGAAGCTTCTGCTTCGTCTTGCGGTTGATTGTGCTGTTTGCTGTGGTGAATGCAGACGCATTTGCACGTGCCCGTGATAGATATTCTATGCGCCTATCAAGTGTGAGAGGGAAGGATGATTGTGCTAGTTTCAGCTGGACTCTTGCGGCTTCATGAAATTGTGATGAATTGCCGTAGTACTTCCAAAGGAGGTCGGCGTGTGTCAAGTCTTCAGCCGATTTGCGTTGCAGAAATGTGACTATGAACGGTGATTGAGTTTCGAGGAGGCGATCGTACCAGCCTTGCGCAAGGTACCAACTGTAGAGGTTTGTGAGGAATACTTCATCTCTAGAGCGGGCAAGCACATCGTAAGCTTCGTCACGTCGTATTGCTGATAGGGATGGTCGACCGTCCACAAAAGGCGGGCTTGTTGCTACCGTCCGGTCTATGGCTTCAAGAACGGCATGTATGAGATCATACGACCGATTTCGCTCTTCAAACTTGACTTTTCGGGGATCTGAGTCAGGCTTGCCGTCAGTCATCCACGTCAGGGCATCATTCGTTTTGTCGTGCTCATGGGCAACCTTCAAGGCAAGTTGAATCGCACCTGCGAAGAACTGAAGCTCGATATAATCTCTGACAGCCGACTGCAAATATTCTTGAGGTAGGCTATGTGCCACTTGCTCGAAGAGTTTCAGGCTCTCGTTTAGCAAATTTCGTGAATACTCAGCATTTGCTTTCGCTTCCGCAGCGCGTTTGAGCTGTTCTTGAGCTTTGAAGATGACCACGTCGTCTGAACTACAGAAGTTGCCGCATTTCCTGCGCAATGCCTCTGCTATAGTTTCGACATTCGAGCCTTTCGCAATGTTTCTGTTGACAATTGCTTTGACCAGGTCTTTTGCCACTTCGTATCCAGCTTTGGTACTTACCAGCTGCTCGAAGGTCAGATTCATGAACATTGATCTCGACTGCTCCGGTAGCAGGGGTACTATTTCCGCAACCTTCTCTTCGAAAAGCACCATCACAAAGGACAGCGCCTCGATCATGTCTGTGACGAACTTGACAAGAGAATGTAAAGCTCGGTGTTCTCCCTGCAAAGCAATCTCATCATCTTTACTGGCCTGTCTAGTGAGGTCATCCGGTCCACTAAGACCCCGTATAAAGCTCTTGTTGACATTGAAGAACTTTTGCAGGGACACGAGGTTCTCCTGGACGGCTCGCAATTTCTCCACAGTGACTGTACACAGAATTTCGTAGCCTTTGTCCGACCTCTTTTCTCTTGCTATTCTCTCCTTCCACGTCGAACGGACCAGTCGTGACACGTATCGTGCTGCGGCTTCAAAACGAGGGGAAGGTCGAACGGCGTCGATGGGAGCTGCGAAGTTCGCATTTTGATCTATGCTCGGCTTCCCGCCGTGTTCAATAAAGATCTTCCGTGCAACCTCCAAGATCTCGGGGTCGTTTATACGGAATGCGTGGTCGGAGGTGGTTTCCACGCTCTGACCACAAGCAACAGCCAAAGCATCGGCAAGGATCTCGTTGCGACCGTACTTTCTGATCAAGTTTTGTACTTCGGTCTCAAACCCTTCCAAAGACCTACCCTTTCGGATCATTCCTGCCAAACCATCGACAAATCTCTTCCTTCGCAAGACGTGCACACCGGTGTTGGTCAAGACAGCAATTTCAGGAACAGGCTCGTCAAACTGCACAGCCAGCTCGTTGCCAAATCCTGGAGGTTCTTTCGTGGCGCCTCTGTATGGTACTTGAGCGCTGAAATCGTAGATGGTTGACTTTAGGCTCATCCTACCAGCGCTTTCGGGGGCGCCACCTTGTGGTCGGACGTAGAGAGCGTCAGCTTGGGAGCCTGGAACGGATATGAAGAGATGGCCATCCTTGTCCTGATCGTGCTTGGACAAGGCGCAGAAAAAGTAGCCAGGAGCAAAACGCGTGGCAGATTCCACCTTTGATAAGTAGGCATTCGGCTGATTGTAAGCGGCGGGAGGTGCCTCGCTTGGCTCCCAACCTAGCACCGGCGGTGTTCGAGTATGGGCATGATCGAGGGACATGAGGGTTCTTGGTTCCCAGTATGTGAATGTGCCTTTCAGGTAGATGCGGTAGCCGTCTAGGGTTGTTGCCATCAACGCCCATGCCACGGTTTCTTGTGAAGTAAGTGGACTGATGCTCACGATTATCGTCTTGGGAGTAATGCGTGACTGCAGCTCGTGGGATATCGAGGTGAAGAGTTTGTCCATGGTCAGGGTGTATCTGAGCTCTAGCGAGGAGCCATCATGATGCAGGTAAAAACCTCGAATGGTTGATAGGCTGGAGAGAGTGTATAGCGTATTTCGCGAATCGTCTATGACAAGCGATTTGCCAAACTCCTTAGGAGCTGTGGAGAAGGCATTGAAAGCACCAGTGAATGCAGCATATGCACCGCTAGTATGATTCACAACGGAGCATTTGCTTGCAAACCATGAGTCTTGAGCCTGATATTTCAGCTCGCGCACGTCGTTGTCGAGGTCGCTGACAAAGAAGACGCGGCCAGTCTTTTCCGAGCAAGCAATATCCGTAACCTTGACGCCTTTGATAGAAGCTGACATGCCAGTCTGGAAAAGAGATAGGCCGGCAATAGGATTAGAGGGGTCCTTGCCAAGTCCGAATAGCATTATGGAGTCAGTCGTGGCCACGATGACCATGTGGTTGATTGACTCCAGGAATACGCCCGCTCTTGGCTTGGCCAGTTTGACCTTCTGTATGACATAGGGTTGGTCCTCATAGCCTACGAGCTCGGGATTGGCCATTGTGTAATCCCACATATACAAAGCATTGTCGATGTGACAATAGGCGTAATGGAGCTCAGCAAAGAGGCCCATTCCCAAGCCCATCTGGCCCTGGTTGGCCTGCTCGAAGATTTGATCGGGGATGGTGTATGTTTTTACTCGTTGGAAGGGCGCCCAGATGTCCGAGGTGCTCAAGTCGTAGTTGTACGAGATTCCACCAGCATATTCCTGCTCCATAGATGTTGTGTTCCTCACTTGATCCAGTGCATTATTGATGGCCTTCCCAGCTCTTTCAGCAGATGTGAGGTTTTCTATCGGTCGAGCAGGCTGTCCCGAACCTGGTGCTTGCGATTGGCCAATGGGCACCACATTTTGCTGTCCTTGCGGCTGCGCATTCTGAGGATACACTGATGAACTGAAGGATGGCGCAGGCTGTTGGTTCAACCGATTCGGAGCGGGTGTCTGCATGTACGCTCCTGGACCGGAGCGGGTGGGTGTGTTGGATTGCCAGTGACTTGCCATATTGCGAGCCTGGCAATGCTCGGTGTCAACAGTGGATTATCTGTGCATCAGAGGCTGGAGCCACAAGGTGTCGTGAACGGGTGTTTCTTTTCCAGGAGGCAGCCGGAACAAGAATGTGAAGATCGTGGTGCTCCCAATGCCAGCAAGAAAGTCGTCCCTCACTTTTTGACACGGAAGCTGGTCGCAAAGGAAAGAGCGCATTTTGACCAGGAACGCGCCTGACGCGTCCGGTTAAACTCCGCCTGAACATTTTTCGGTCGTGGAAGTAGCAGCTCGAGCTGCAGCTGCCGTTTCCACTTGTCACTTTCATCCTCTGCATTTCTGTTTCGTTTCTCCCAGCTTCACCACTCCTGTTCCGCCACTCCGACTCCATAAACTAACTTGGCTCAATACTTGAACTGTCCGGGATACTGCACCACGCCTTCACAGCCTGACAATGGCAACCTCGTTACATTCAGCAAAATCTATACTACGAAAGCAAGCCTATGTTTGCCCATCATGCGAGTTAAAACAGCTTCGGCTGTCCCCGGTCATGTACCCTCGACGAATAGTCCGCCACTCCTCCACAGACACCCCAGCACCATCTCTGCTAGCGAAGATCAAGGGTGATCTCAAGACAGCTATGAAGGCGAAAGACGCACCCCGTCTTAATGTCCTCAGGGCTATGATCACCGAATACAACAATGCCTCCAAGACCTCGACCCCAATAAAAACAGACCTACAGATGCTAGCATTATTGAAAAAGAAAAAGGTCGCCAGTGAAGCTGCAGCTGCAGAGGCAAAAGCGGCCAGTCGGAGTGACTTAGCAGAGAAGCAGATACAGGAGATCAAGGTGATTGATGAATATGCTGGCGAAGTCAAGTTGATGTCGGAGGATGAGCTACAGAGCATAGTGTCGGTTGTGGTTGACAATCTGAAAGCCGCCGCTTCCGGAGCTGAGCTGAAGGCTGGTCAGGTACTCAAGGAGGCCTTCCAACCAGGCGGGATGTTGGATGGAAAACCCGTTGATAAATCACAAGTCGCCAAGCTCGTGAACAATATGCTCGGCGTGAAATGAGCTACCTGTTGAATTTTGTTCTTGAGCCCGTCAATACTGGTGTTCAGTCTCCCTCGGAGTTTTGTTTTTCGCAGTCAAGAGGGATCTTTATGTGCTTGAAATGTTAGTATGGACAGGGGACACCACAATCACCTGTTAGCAGGAAGTCGACAGGGATAATGGATTTATGACCAAAGGCCTGGGCTGTGTTTTGAATGATACCAATACCTCAGCAGGTGTTCGGATGTCGACCAAAATTGTTGTACATTATGTTCTTGTACTATACTTTTACTGCACATATCTGTACATATGCAGCGAATACAATTTTGAATCTCTCCTCCACGATAGCTGGATCTACTACAGGCGTCCTTTCGAAGGCCACGGAATGACACTGAACAACAGACTCTTACACAACTTTTCTCGACACAGACTATCTGTCTATCTATTTATCACTTGGTACCCTCCGTCTACCCTGCCTACAGAACTCATCGCCATTTCTCCCCTGTCGATCTTTAACTTCTGCCAATCCAACATACTTGTTACACCAGTTCAACACCACGAGACACCAAACAAGCGCATTCTCCTCCCTCAACACCCAATGTCCCTCGTCACTAAACGTTAGGAAACGACTCTCTATCCCACGTCCTTGGAGCACATTGAACGCCATCAACCCCTCGGCAATCGTCAGACGGTAGTCCAGTTCATTATGAATGATCAGCATCGGCGTCTCCCACTTGTCGGTGAATCGAGCTGGATCCCATTTGTCGTACGTCTCGTGACGTTCCCACTGCGGGCCACCGAGGTCGTGGTTGGGAAAGTAAACTTCCTCGGATGCGAGTTGCCCACTTGTCATGCTCAGCACACCGTCGTGGCAGACCAGAGCTTTGAACTTTCGGCCTAGGGGGTGGCCTTGGAACCAGTTCATCATGTAACCGCCATATGACGCACCAAGCGCCACTGCGCGACTTGTATCGACAAAGTCAAGATGTGATTCGATGTGTTCGAACCCTTTCTCGAGATCAATATATGGAGAACCGCCCCAGTTGTTGCGGATGGCGTCCGTAAATGGCTGACCATAACCAGTACTACCAGTAGGATTTGGACAAATGACGACGTAGCCCTGTTCGGCGAAGAGGGCAGGGTTCCATCGGGTTGACCATTGGTCGTTCCATGCGCCCTGCGGACCACCATGAATCAAATAGGCTAATGGGTACTTCTTCTTCGAATCAAAACTGGAAGGAACAGTCATCAGTGCATGTATCGGGTGATCATTGTCCCCTTTCCACCACAGAGACGAAACTTGCGACGGAGACAGACCAAACTGATTGTGCATTATCGAGGGTTGTTGTACAATGCTAATGTCAATGTGGGATGCTGGTCCAGCAGTAACGGTATCAGTGTCTGAAGTTTTGGGATCAAGGATGGAGAAGATACTGTTGTCGACTAGACTGGTACTGGACATCAAAAGCTGGGAACTGTTTGGAATGGGTATTACCTCGGTGATATAGTTCTTGTGAGTGAGTTGACGAGGTGGAACGGGATTGTCTAGGAGAACAGCGACCGCCCAAAGGGTGCCTGCGCCGGTGTCTTCGACTGAGGCGTAAATGTATCTTGCGTCAGGGGACCAAACAATGCTGCTTGGAGAGAGCGACCAGAATTTGTTTTCGGTCTGTAGGCGGGCTGGCGGCGTGAGTGTTGTCGCAGAGAACCTAAACTGAGGTGCTGATTCGGGCGACGATGTTGAGCGACTCGCGAAGAAAACCTTGATGATTTCGTTCTTGTCACTTTCGTAGCCATCTGTACGCATTTGTAGGAAAGCGAGAGTTCCGTCATGAGCAAAGACCGGGGAAGTTGCAGCGCCTTCGAAGCCGGGGAGGTATATTTTCTGAGGTTTTGGGTCGCTCATGTCCATAAGTTCTTCCTTGGGAATCCAGTATGCGTTGCATTTTGTATGCGTTGATGGGTTGAGGTCTGGGTCCTTTGCTACGATGGCCAAGCCGTCATGGCCGATATCGAAGTGGTCTGTCCCGCCGAATGGTGGGATGGGACACTCTAGAGCGGTGCCTTTCAAGGCGTTTGTGAAGCCTGTGAGGTTGTAGCGACCTTCCCTACCTTGCACTCGTGCTGGAGCTTTCTTGAGGATCGCTGTGAAAATAGTGTTTCGTTCTTTAGCGGTCCAGCTATCCCAGTGACGAACAAAGGTTGCATCATATACTTTGGCGGTTGTCAAAGACTTTGGGGAATCCTTAGGATTGTGGAGGCTACCATCGGGATTTGCTTTACCAGCGACAGCAATGGCAACCATTCCAATTCCAACTTTACAAACCTTAAGACTCGACACTGGACCGGCAATGTTGCCGGCTGTGTAAGGCTTGCCAGGTGCATCGACATCCGCAATAATGAGGCTTGTGTTACCATTCTCACCGTCTTTCAACCACACTAGCTGATTGCCGTCACCTAACCATCGTGGTTCGCTAGCTTTGGCATCGTTGCTGAGCACATTCTGCTCCCCGGAGTCGAAGTCGTAGACTATCACTTCTGATGTCTTGCTGTGAGACTCGAAGGAGTAGACGGATTGCGTAAAGACAAATTTCTTGCCATCTGGACTGGGGATTCCAGGTGTTCGTCTAGGTGCACTAAGGAGCTGCCTGACAGGGTTAGAATATACCTTTCATCCGCATTCGATGCATATACTCTGGCCCAAATCTCTTCACTTTAATTGTCATCTTCACAGCTGGTATTCTTGGGTTACAAACAATCACAGTTGGCTTATTACACCGCTAGAAAATGGTGATGAAAACACTTTAATTCTATAATGGCTTGAAAAGCAAGCTGTTGCTGCAGGGACCAAAAGCTTAAACTCGAAGTCGGGTCCGTGCTCGGTTAAACAAGGCTGGAGACCGCAGGAGCATGACGGGAAGCTTTGAGTCTGGGGAAATGGAACCGAGTGGACCCGATTATCTGGCGTGACCTGGGGAAATGAGCAATCACCTGGCACCTTCCCGAGTTCGGAATATGACGAAGCGAATCGAAGAGTCGAGGAGTCAGCCACCTTCCCGTTGTCTCTTCGTCTCAATTTCAATCGTTCTTTCTTTTCAACCTACCACTTTGTCGGGGTTTTCAACCAATCTATCTTGTCAAATCAACTGCTCCTAACACTACTTCGTCCACGTTATCGTGGAGACTGTGAGACTTGTCATACTGTTGCATCATCGCGCAGATGATAACAACACAGTGTCAAGCTTTGATGACCACCAGCGCGTTCAGGGTGTGAGGAGGCTGATTGCCATCGGCATCGGGTAATCAGCTGAACATTCTATCACTATATTCTAAACACATCTAAAAAATATCAATTCAAAGCACTGTCATCATGAAACGTGTCAGGACCAAAAGCAGCGATATCGCTGGCAATATGGATCCTCCTAAGCGGAACAAGGAGGGATCGCCCAAGGGTAGAGACAGCCCGGGAAGCCCGAAGGAGAAGTTTATTGACGGTAGCGACAAAGAAAATACGCAATTCTATCTCCGGATTGTTTCTCATGGCCGTGCCAATGGTCCATTGAACGACCCAGAAGATGGCGAGGAGATGCTCAAGTTTTCGGTCCGCGACGTCCCGAATCCTCCTGCTAAGCTCCGAAAAAACTATACGGGACTCTCACCACGCATGCGCAAAGAAATCTTCTCTGACAAAATTGCGCGTAACAAATACGATACCATTGTCACTGAGATGGAAAAGATGATGCAGTCTATGGAGACTGCCGTGGCATACGATGATGCTCACAAGGACGAAGTAGATGAGCCTGCCGCCACAACTCTTATCATCAGTATTCAGTGTGAGGAAGGCAAACATCGCAGCGTGAGTTACGCTGAAGAACTAGGCCAAAGCGCTAAGCGTAAGGATTGGGCAATCAGTATCGAGCACAGAGATTTAGGTGTGGGCCAAGCAGACGGTGGCTTGGATGAAGATGATAGCGAGGAGCCCACCTCGCCAATCAACGGCAAGCCAAAAGAGAGCATCAAAATCAGGAAGAAGAAAGACAAACATTTGAAGAAGGCACGAAATCAACGACTGCAGGTTGAAATTGCTGATAGCGGCGCCGAAGATGGCTTTCATTGAGTAACAAAGGTTACAGTTTTGCTTTCAGTATGGTCAACTAGGTTGCCAGTTGGAAGGGCTGATATATGAACGCCATCATGGACGAACAAGTCGCACTGCGCGTCTTGGTCAGTCCTTATTTGCAGGCATCTGAATGCTAAATCTCCACTCACACAGTAAATTTGTCTTGTCGACTCCTAATGTAATGTACTTTTAACACTTCACTAAGACTTCACAACTGCTTATGTGTGTGAACATCTCTGTTTGGCAGTTAACATACGACAGATTGCTCGCGGACTTTAGAAAGTGGCAGGTCTGCCAAGTACCTATGTCCGGTCTATAAATAATCCGAGATCTTGGCGTCTTCCTCGCTACCTGCCAGATCATTGGATGCTCATTTTGACATTCAAGGTCTATCGATCTACTCGGTGTTATAAGGTAATGTTGGGTATCCTCACGCGTCGTTCCTTCTCTCCGAGTCTATGCAGGGCTGTTTGCCAGTCTCATGTTCCATTCTCACAAAAAAGTTGTGAAATCGCTATCCGAAATTTGATTTGCAGGCAATTTCTTCGAGGCATCAAAATGGCACCCGAAGTTGTTCCAGTCAAGATCAACGAGCGTTATTATCGCACTATCCAAGAAGGCCAAGCTTCTATTCTTGCGCCATATCAACAAGAGTCAAAAGAGTCAAAGAAAGCAGCCGCTCAGTCTGGCACACCGAGAAACAACGATGAAGGCAATCAAGCTGTTTTCTACAATCCTATTCAACAGTACAACCGAGACCTCAGCGTGCTTGCCATCTTAGTATACGGTGAGAGTGCTGTGGCACTCAAAAGATCAAGACGCGACAAGAATGCTTCTCTAACCCAAAAGAAAAGCAGAAAAGCCGATAGGGGGAAGCATCATGAACCAGATGCGTCACGTGACGTTTCCATAACGAACACGCTGGCGGAGGCCAACGGGAGCAGGAAGCGAAAAGCTGACGAAGCTGACCTCGTGAAAGGTGATGATGTTGTGGCAAACAGCAGCGTCAAGAAGACTCGGTCCGACGCTGATGAAACGTACGGGATGGAAGAAATAGAAGTGCAAGAGCTCAAGACTCGCACAGTCGAACCACAAACAGCACTGCCACTAGAACCGAAGCCTCAAAACGAACATCCATCAGCAGATGCTGCGACCCATACAGCCAAGGAGAAGGCTACACGCCAAGTACCGTTCACCATTCTCGATGCACTGTCGGCAAGCGGTCTAAGAGCGATCCGTTACGCGAAGGAGATTCCTTTTGCCAGCGCTATCATTGCTAACGACCTGCTTTCCGATGCAGTCGAAGCTATCAATCTCAACATTAAGCACAACAACTTGAAGGACAAGGTGTATTCGCATGTTGGCGACGCTCGTCATTTCATGTACAGCACAACGAGCAACGAGCACCTTAGTCGAGTCCCAGGCAATATCCACAAATTCGATGTCGTTGATTTGGATCCGTACGGCACCGCCGCTCCATTTCTTGATGCAGCTCTCCAGTCTGTTGTTGACGGAGGTCTCCTTTGTGTGACGTGCACCGATGCCGGCGTGTGGGCTTCCAATGGATATCCAGAGAAAGCATTTGCACTTTACAGCGGCCTGCCCCTAAAAGGAGCTCATTCCCATGAAGCAGGTCTACGATTGATCCTACATGCTATTTCTACATCAGCGGCTAAATATGGAATCGCAATTGAACCTTTGCTCTCACTTTCAATCGATTTCTATGCCCGGCTCTTCATTCGTGTCCACAAATCACAGCAAGACGTCAAACTACTGGCTGGTACAACCATGCTTGTCTATAACTGTGACCAAGGATGCGGTGCTTGGGAGACGCAACTAGCTGCTCGCAACCAGGAGAGGAAAGCGAAAAATAATGATACATATTTCAAGCATGGCTTTGCACAAGCACCGTCCATCGATAAACATTGTGGACACTGTGGCTCAAAGTCACACCTTGGAGGACCGATATGGGCCGGGCCATTACATAATCCGATATTCATCCGAAAGATTCTTGACCGGCTGCCTGGACTCGACAAGACAGTGTATGGCACGACGGACAGAATCAAAGGCATGCTAACTGTGGCACTGGAGGAGGAAGAGCTTGATTGGAACCCATCAATGCCTCGTAACGTTGACCCATCAAACAGTGCTGCTAGTCGACAAGCCGAATGTGATACGGCAAGCGGGACTGAGATCGTTAAAGATTCTGCCATTGTACCACGACTACCCCCTGAACTTCTGTCCCCATCACCATTCTTCTTCCTGCCAACTTACCTTGCAAAGGTCATCTCCCTACCCACGCCTGCGGAGGACCCGCTTCGAGGAGCATTTCTTGGCCTAGGCTACACATGCACGCGTTCTCATTGCAAGCCAGGCAGCTTTAAAACCAATGCACCATGGTCCGTCATTTGGGAGGTTATGCGAGAATGGGCGCGACAGCAAGAGCCGGAACGCATACCACGGTTGCTTGGTGAAGGAGAATTTGTAGACAGGGGGAGCGTCAAGAGATCGAGCCCGGGATGGAATATCTTGAAGCGCTTGAGGGGTAGAGAAGGCGACAACGTCGCTGTCGCTAAGTTAAGGGAGACACTGCGTCAGAAGTTGGGATATGGAATAGGTGCTGCGGACATCGAGACCAAAGCCGATCTAACAACATTACTGCAAAGTGTTCTTTATGAGCTCGAACACCCCGTGGGCAAGCTTAATGGTGTCGCTGATCAAGCCTCGAGCATTGCTGGAGTTACTGAAGATAGAGCCAACGCCAACGGGCAGCAAATGTTGACTGCTTCACAACCGCAGAAGATCACAGGCAAGGCACTAATTCATGGAGGTGGGGACCCGTCTGAGCTCGAAGTAGTGTTTGATGCGAAGCTGGGAAAAGCCTTTAGGGAGTCAACGGAAAAGCTCGTCCGCTACCAGATTAATCCACGAGCAAACTGGGGACCCATGGTGAGGGCTGGCGGTGCTTAAGGCTATAATAGACTGTCAAGTGAGTGACACCGAGCTCCTACTGGAAGACTCAGGTGCATGTCGTCGAGTCACAGCCGCAAATCTATGATGAAAGACATTTCAAATTTTGCATTGAACTTGCTGCCTCCAGCGGGAGATGTCTTCCAGCAAACAGACTGCATCAACGTACGTAACCAATTTTGATGTGGGATCCACCGGGAACGGGTATTCAGCCTTCAAATCTAGAGAAAACCGTGCTAGTTGACCATCACCTATGGTAACAACGAGGGGAGCATAGCTAGACAGGCCATTCCAGGATCCTTTAAGTCACTGTTTTCGATGACTGTTGACTCTGCAAAATGACCTCACCCCAGTCTAATACCCAAACAACTTCAAGCCGATAATCTGTGGGAAACTGCTTTTGAACCCACATACGACTCTCTTGCGTTTTTCTGGACATTAACGAGGTCTACAGATTCGTACATATCGCGCAATCTCCTAGATCCAGAAACCGTTACAATATGTATACATAATTCCTTTTTACGCCTTCATCAGAGCGGTAGATAAGAGGTGTCAAGAAGGCATAGATCACCTTCATTTGCCAAGTCCAACTGTAATCGTAGCATCCAATTGACCGCTCAGCACGAACGACTATGGTTGCCATTACACAACATGAGAGCTTCACACAGATGCTGACAAGATTGCTGGCTCACTAGCGTATCTCCAAAGGAATCAGGAAAGAGACACATGCCATATCGTAATGTGATGATGTTTTAAGAACAAAAAAAGTTGATAGTATGGTGGATGAGCTAGAGAGTGGCGTCTTTCTGGGTGAGTCTCATGGGCAGCGTGGTTTGGGTCCTAGTGAGAGTCGCTGAAGTATTGAACAGAACTTAGCAACTACGTTGACTATACGAACAACGAAATCATGCTTATTTGCTAATGAACTTGCTCATTCCACTTCACATTTTTGCAATCAGGTGAATAGTAACTCGCGAGGATTTCAGATTCAAACGCGAATCTCTACTGGTCTACGACTGAGTACGACGGTTTGTAACCCCTATTATTTACGGCACATAGTCCACCACACGCTCCCCTTCCTGCACAGTATATTTCACCTTCGGATTCTTAAACAGTTCTGGCTTCTGCCGCTCCTGCGCCCACTCCACTACCGCATCAAAGTCACGACACATGTGGTTATGATGGTCAAAGTCCGGCATCGCAATCGGTACTTTCGGATGTGGGACCCATGGTGTGGATGCAGCCCACGTGAATGGTAGAAGTGTTACATCAGCAGTACACATCAATCGCTGTCGTAACAGGTCGATGCAGTGTCCTAGACATACCTTTGTCAGCCAGCCGAGTCTGATAAACGAGGACCGTGGGCTAGGGCTTACCGGTGTGTGCCATGATGATATCTTCGCCGTCTGTGAAACCTTCACCATGCTGGGCGAGGTAATATTCGTAGTTGTGGTAAGAGACTTGGCGTAGGAAGTTCTAAACAAATGGTCTTGTAAGCCACGTCTGATTGATACATACCCATGAAAGTGCATGCTCACCAAACAACCCAGCTGATGAAAGACTTCCAGGTTGACCACATACTCGGCACCGTGCTCAGGCGGCGTTTTCAGTGCTGTAGAAGGGATTCCTGCTCTTTGACCGTCGGCTTGAGACACCGTGAGATTGTTCACTGCGCAAGAAAGGGTCAGCTTCTGCACTTGAGTAGGACTGGAAAAAGAATCCAAGAGAAGTCAAGATTACTCACAATGTATTCCCAAGTCATCCCAAGCCGCATCGACAGCAGGACTCGGCCTGTCTTGATAAATCGAGCCCACCATCAACTTCACCTCAAATGCTTCCTTGTGGTATGTCATCTCTACCTCTTTCGCTATCGGAGCTTCACAGGTCGAATTAGCATCTTTCTCCATGATCGAAAGGTCATCTACTAACACCACATGGACGTATGCTCGAAGCACTTGAGCTCTGGAGTCTTCGCCAGTAGATGTGTACTAACCAGCGTCATCAGGACGCCGGCAAAGAACGAGAACAGAAGCATAGCTCCGAGCAATATGCCCTCATTTTGATGCTTCGGATAATACGGTATTGGTGTGTCGATGCTTTCATCATCCTTTCCGGCAGTGTCCCCTGCCTCAAGCTCATCCTGCTTCGTAGACAGAGGACGATACTGTGTCTGCCAAGGGAGAGTAAGAGGCATTGGGTTTCTTCTCAGCTTGCTTCGCACAAGATGTCTCAAGTCGTGAATGTATCGAAGCAGAAATCCGTTCGAGGGAGATTGTTGCACTTGGTTACAATGTCGAGTCTCAACATGCACTTACGATATCTTCGAGCCATTCTTGGCATTTTCATCACGTTCCGAGAATCTTATGGCTATCTACAGTAATCAGCCTTGATCGGCAGTGCTTGTCAAACGTCGTCGTAGAGATCACGGTAATCGGTGTATATGGAGCGGTGAGCAAACATGGAGTCCATGGAATGGATCAGAGGAGTCAAGCAGTAAGCTGAGAACACGATGTCATCGAGTGTCAGCATTGTTCTGTTAGGAGTTGTGTAACTGCAACGCCGGCAGAACGCACTCTGCTCCGTTTTCTGCGGTAGCGAGATCTCACCCAAATAGGAAAGGGTTTCTCGAACTGCATAAAAACAAGAAATGAGGCTAGAGTATACTGCAAAGTATGATGGCAGGTCAGCCACTTGTTCTCTAACAAACACAAAAGCTTTTGTGAAATGTAACTACAAAGCTTGGCAAGCTTATTTTATGCCCTTGGCGGGATTTGTGGCCTGGATGGAACAATATGCTGCTTTAAAGTCAGGCAATTCGACATTTCATTGGCTAAGTCGTTGCGATACAGTAAATGCTCAAGTCAGACCTAGCCCTGTGGCATCCCCAGTCCGCCTTTCGTAGCTCCAATTCCAAAGTGATTGCCAATCATTTGGGCATACATGCTGACCCTTCCAGTCCGACTTTAGACCGGTACTGCTTCCAGGATCCTCTTGGACATACCAGTATTCCACTGTAGGGTCTGAGTAACAGATGACAGCTTGGCGGAGATAGTCGAGACAATGGTCAATATGGACTCGAAATGCTGTATCATTATCTCTATCAAGCTCATCGGTAGACCCCACTCCGTGGTGATCGCTTGCCGTTGATGAGAAAGACGAAACCGTATCATTGCCAAGGTTAGCCAACGTTGCTCCAGAGTGGTGATGGTTGTGACCTGATGACAAGGGAAGATCAAGAAACGCATTGCGTAACGCACTGCGTAGGGCGGCCTGAACGTGACGGCTTGTTAGTCTAACACTCTATGATATCATGAGGGAATACTTCTCTCCAGAACATACCAGACAATGCAATTGATGATAAGCGGAGACACGCTGATCTTCCATGTCCTTACCCATAACAGGGTATGCGGACTTGTGGATGAAGCCTCGTCCAGCTGTAGTCTGAGTCAGTTGATGATCCGCACGTAAGCAGGAGAGACATACGAGGCACAAGGTCGGCCCACAAGGCGTCGGCATTTTCTGCGAACATGCCGTATGAGAAGTCCTCAGCAAAGTCCATCCCCATGGTTTGTAGGGATGGTTTCGGGTATGGTGATGTTGACTGGCTAGGGTCGAAGAACACTCGACCAAGGGAAAGCGTTGCTGTCAACGCCAACGCCGTCGTAGCAAGGGCAACGAGCATGCAAATGCTCATCCATGGCCTCTGCGGCGCTCGACAATTTGACTGTGTCTGGGGTAGGAACGGGGCACTTTCTTTGTCTTCGTATGGTATAGACACCATGTTTTCCAAAGACATATTGCTTCTTCTGCGAATACTCTTGTCTGAAGGTATGGTAAGGTTGCCTCGGCTGATCTTGGATATCGACAGCAATACGAAACTGGAACGACGGTTGGGTTTCGTCACAAGTGCTGAAGCACGTACAAACGGCAGCTCTACCTCAGTTGGAAATAGTAATGCTATGCTTGATCCCTCCAGATATTGCCGAGACTTTGAGGGATCCGTGTTCTGAAAGTATTAAAAGTGGTGCGACTAAGCTTGACTGCACGCCTTGACCCTCAGTAAGCCGCATTAGATGCGGTCGCCGCTCGGAATGCCGGTTACATAGTATTTGCAAAAGTGATGTCCGAAATTCGAAATGGATCGACGGATGTTCAGGCGATGTTACAAGGGTCAAAAGAGCCTTGTGCAATACTGCAAGCGTAAAGGAATGAAACGAGCTGACCACCAAGTGGATTCGTATGAAGCGTAGAGTGCTAGCTTTTGACACAATATCGACCACTCTAATCGGCGGAGTCAGCACATACCATGAAAAAGTAATACCTATCAATGTGGAGCTTTCTTTCTCGACGCAGCGGCATGGAAGGTTAGTGCAGCATTTTGCCCGTGGAAAACAGTATAAAGACACCACCGGCACTACCTCATGGCTCAATAAACACAAGCCGACAGCAATTCAGACTGGACACGGAAAAGTAACTGTCTCAACCACCCTCGATCCCAGCAACATCGATCACCAGAAAGTCACCATGAAGACGACCACCAACATTCTCACCCTTCTCCTGCTCGCAGGCAGCGCTGTAAGCGCTCCGACACCTCAACCAAACCTTGGAGAACTTCAAGCTCGAAGTCCATTTTCAGACGATTGGGGAGTTGCCAAAAGAGAGCCATTCTCGGACGATTGGGGCGTTGCAAAGCGAAGCCCTTTCTCTGATGACTGGGGCGTTGCTAAGGAAAAGAGAGAGGCCTTCTCGGATGATTGGGGTGTTGCCAAAGAAAAGCGGGAGGCTTTCTCCGATGACTGGGGTGTTGCCAAAGAAAAGCGGGAGGCTTTCTCCGACGACTGGGGTGTTGCTAAGGAAAAGAGAGAGGCCTTCTCGGACGATTGGGGCGTTTCCAAGGAGAAGAGAGAGGCCTTCTCTGACGACTGGGGTGTTGCTAAGGATAAGCGAGAAGCTTTCTCGGATGATTGGGGTGTTGCCAAGTAGGCTGAGATTGTTAAGCGGGGCAAGCCAGAATGAGCAGCTCTGCCTTGCGGTTTGCTAGGTATACACTGTAACTGAACAAATACTCTTGGCCGTTCATTAAATAGGTCCCTTCGGCTGTTTTGAAGTCCCAATAGTAATCAATGCAAAAATCAAACATAGGACATTAAAACGGTATCATAGAAGTCAACTCAAGATATGTGAAGATTCTTGGCGGGGAGTTTTTGCACGAGTTGAGGACGGATGTCGCCATTGAGTCAAAGTAAATAATTGCTGACATTGCGGTTCTACAAACATTGAAGTTTAGACCAGGTGACGATTAATTTAAAAGGGTCCATGTCAATATTAGCCTTGTTAGAGCAAGCACATCTGAAAGTAGGCTAGACCAGCCTTATCACTACCTCTGTGTTCTAGCATAGCTAAATCGGCTTCATTCTTGGTAAGTGCAACTATCTTCGTTCGCCGCTGACATGAATCAATCTTTGGTGCTTGATCAGGTGGCCGTTCTCATAGTTCAAGTCTTTGCCTGATTTGAGTATGAGCACCTTCCAAAACAGTCATCTCAACCAGCCGGTCATCCTGCGTGGTAGATTGATCTGCGGTCAGCCACTAAATCTCTCCACCTGACCTAGCAAGCCTCTGTCAGCGGACAATGGGGTTCTGTTACAAGTTTAGAGCACGATAACCTGGCGAACTTGATATAACACAGTTGTCAGCACTAACGTAGCAAGATTGATGGGTTACGAATGAACATACGAAGGGACAACACATTAATGAAGATTCACAACATTAAAGCAGCGTCACATCCACTTTGAGAGTGTGATTGTTTCAAGGCTATTATGCTGTTGCCCACATAACCTAATGGTATCGTTACGAAACACGGATAAGGCATTTCATCAATACCGGAATGCGAACCTGATGGATACAAAAATTGCGTAAGTTGGTTTGATCAATTCAAAGCTGTACAGTCAAAGTTCTCTTCAATTTCTGCTCCTATTGTGAATCTTTGAGATTGCCCGTGGCCATTCGACTACTTCGAAGACCTCAGTGCTCTGCCATTCGCTTTGCACCTTCAGCGTCCCGAGTTTAGACTTCCTTTGTCTTGTTACCTTATCAGTGACAGCAGCCATGGATGATCTTGAGGACAAAACTCTCCTTCACGAAGCCCCTACAAGACGCTCTCGTCCCCTGCAGAGATCATGGATTATCCTGCCATGGGCTCTTACAGCAATCCTCTCGATTACAACTACGGCTCTGCTGATCAAATCGTACTATCAGCCCACAATCAAGCACTCCTTTGAAACAGGATGGGCTACAGACTTCGGTGAATGTCCTTTGCTGTTCTTGGTGCCTCCAACACTAACGATTAGTCAGTCCCAGCTCGCTCGGCAATAGCATTAGAACAGCGCACATACACCGGTGGACCAGCGTTTCGAGACAACCATGAGATGTTCGTGCCTCACCCAGATCCGGTCAAATACATAGGCACTCCTAGTCCTGAGATTGACGAGGCATGGGAGACCCTGACTGACGGTGAGACTAAGCACTAATTGTTGATTGAGAAAAATGCAGCTGACGACTAGTAGGACGGTACATGACAATCACAGAAGCCGAAGCTCGTGAAGCTTTCGGGAGCAACTACAGGCACTACTACAATGAGCAAGTAGGCGGCTACGAGGCAGGTCTCGACGTCTTCCACACCCTTCACTGCCTGAATAATCTACGCAAACTCCTGCACCCGGACGTCTACCCTCCGGAAACGCATCCTCACGCGATCATGCACAATGAGCACTGCATTGAGCAGCTCAGACAGCAGATTATGTGTGCTGCTGACGCCACTCCAATACCTGTGGAGTACTTTGCGCCGTTAAACAAAAGCTATGTGCACTCCGATGTTGTACATACGTGTCGCAACTTCGAATCGTTACGAAAGTGGATGAGTGGGAGGTTCAACGAGATGGATCCAGGCATGAGAAGGTTGATTCGTGAGCAATGAGGAGTCCAGCTGAAAACTGCTAGAGAGACTCCTAGTGACCGGCACGGCGATGTTCTGTCCAGATGCGCACGCTTGAACTTCCAGTCTCAGCTCAAATATGCATGGCGATGGATGCCATATGACGCCGTCTATATTCTATATATCATGTCGTAATGCTACCGAATGCTTGTACGACCACAACGCAACCAATGCAACGTCGAGGCGAGATCGATGTCAAATGCATTCACTCAATGCTCATATTCCATCGTCCCTTCAATCGTTTGCCAAAACTCTTTCACAACCTCCTTTGTTCTCTGCTCACCCTGCTCCGCACCTCTGACAGCAAGATACTTCCTATGCGTTATCGGAATTTCCCAGCCCTCCTTCCCACCGGCCGGCGGGTTTCCGTCTACGATAATCCCACCAGCCTCTCTCAGAACCGTCCATCCTGCACAAACATCCCACGCCCAACATCCACCTTCCCAGTAAATGTCGATACTCCCTTCTGCAACGGCGCACAGATTGAGTGCTGCAGATCCAAGACATCGTGCACTGTGAATCATTGCACCTCCTTCATCTTTCGACCTCCCCAGTCTGTTCCATGTATCAACTTTCGTCTGCCAATTGCTCCCGCTTCGATCACTCCCCCACTCCACAGCTACCAACGCTCCATCCAGTCCAGCTAACGGCTTTGCACCGCCAACTGGCAACCGCTCCTTTTCAGTCCGTGCCTTCCACCCTTCATCCTCGCCGGCAAAATTCCAGGTCTCTTTGAATGCACCTTGTCCCTTGACGGCGGAGTAACACACGCCGGTGAACGGATTAAACACAACTCCCACCGTTGGCACACGATCTACCGCATATCCCAAACTCACGCTCACATAAGGGTAGCCATGCACGAAGTTCGTCGTCCCGTCAATAGGATCGACAATGAATGTCGGCTCTGGACCAAGGGGCGTGCCAGGTTGGTATGTCTCCTCGCCCATGAACGAGAAGCCAGGATACTCGTCGAGTAACACTGATGAGATGAGTTTCTCCACTGCCTTGTCCGTTTCGGTCACGAGATCGGCGGAGTTCTTCTTGGTGCCCAGACTGCCCTTGGATGAGCCGGTTGCGGTAAGAATAACATTGCCAGCTTTCTTGGCGACTGAGAGGAGGGAGGCGAGGATCTGATTGGGATCAGGAGGGTTGGTCGCAGACATCTTGAAGTCACTGGTTGGAAAAGCTAGAGTTGTACAGTCTCGCAGCTTAGTCGTCTATAGCAAATCTTGTAACCTCAGTATCCAGTTTTTCAAGTGGATTTTATATTCGTGACCCTAATTCAAAATGCACACTCGCAAGTATGGTTCGGTGGTTTTACACGTACAAATTCGTGCTTCTTGATTATTTTGATATCGTTGACTGTGAGGAGGGATTGGTATTTGAGCTGAGGTCCACCAATGGCTTACGGTTCAACCAAACAACTTCTGCTGAATGTTACGATCCGGCGATATCGGGCTTTAGATCATGCAGCCATGCAAACACTAGTTTGACATGTGCTGATGTGTATCGATGTGAGTGCAAATGAAACAGGTGGTGGACATCCACTAAAACATAATTGGTAAGATTCGGTAAAAGGTAGACTTGGGACAATGGTGTCCTTCTGGGAATCCTCAAAAAAATCAATCATATCAAGTGAACATGAGAGCAAATGGCGAGAGACTGGAGTTCAGAACACAGTGCTTTCCCGATAAAGGACTCGATGCTGAAACCTCCGGGTTGAAGCAGACAATACGTTTCTATTGACCATGATCTTGGTTACCTCGAGCTCCTCAGAAACTCAATTACGCCTCTTGCCCATCCGACTGACTGACTTAACCTCGCCTCTTCACGGCTCATGACCTTCTGGAACTCCGATACTGCTCTTCTGACATCTTCGACGCCGCCCACAAATTCACTATGTAATTTTAGAAAGACTGCCATCCAGGTGTTTACCAGCTCGAAATCGCGGCGTTGTTGAAGATGGGCTGTGAGCGCTTGGACGAAAGTGGGCATTTCTTGCATGGTTAGAGATCGAATGTCGAGGTCGGCTGCTGAGGGTGAAAGATTGGAAAGGTAGGTAACTAGATCATCAGATCGGCCACTAATTACAAATGTGTCTAAATGTGTCGAAAGAACCGATCTGACAGGCTGCAATGAGCTTAGTCGTGATATGCGCGACTTCTCTTCTTCTAACACTGTAGGCGCGGTGTCCACTTCAACTGGCGTCAGGTCTGTAGATGTTGGCCCGTTGGTCAAGGTAGAGCCTAGGAAGAAAGGGGCGGCCTTCGGCTTCTGCGGCGGCTGAATTGGCTTGTTTCGCTGGCGAACCGATTCGAGGTTGAGCAATGTCTGCCATCTTGAATGAGGTAGCAATGACAATGTCAGTAGTGAAGCATCAAGTTGGTCAATGCTATCACCACTCTCGAGCTGGTCGACCTCACTGTCGTTCTGAGGCTGTTCATCCATCATTGCCAACTGGCTAGACGCTTGGAACTCAGCAACCTCGGTGAGATCAATCAAGTCCCTCTTTTCATCGATTTGGCGCGAAGCGATGTGCATGAACAATGATTTGTTATTCCATATATTAATACCGATCTCGCCTGCGTGGGCAGTGGCGAGGAATTCGCCCGTGCTGGAAAATGCAATGTTCGTACAAGTATTGGTCTTGAACGCATCAATCAAATGGCCAGTAGATAAGTCGAATACGCGAACGATCGAGTCCATCGAACATGTTAGTATCCACCTGCCGTCATGGGAGAAGCAATGATCGTAAATTTGACCAATAGAGCCCCAAAGCTCTCTGACAATCCTCCTGGTTTCAATATCAACGACTCTAATGCATAGGTCATCGCATGCTATTGACATCAAACCCGAAACAGTGTTGTATCGCACAGCGATAGGTGCGCCATCCAGTCTCAATCGGTCCTGCACGAAGCCGGTGACGAACTCCCAAAATATGATTTGCCCGTCAAGGGAGGTCGAGACCATGGTCTGGTTCATGTTATCAACAACAATTCCTGTAACAGCATCTGTATGGCCCTTGGAGACTTTTGAGAGTTGCTCACTGCTGAGCTGGCCAAGTTTGAGCTGCTTGGCCTGACCCGCTTTTAGTCGCGGAGGAAATCTCTGACGATGGGCGCCAGACTGCAGGTTGAACATGTCAAGACTCCCGGCAATAGAACCGACCATAGCGAACGTGCCACACGCTGTAATGGCCACGCTACTTACTGGCTTGTGGTCACCTGTCTCAAAGGCCCACCTGCCGGCTTTTTTGCGGCCCCAGAACCATGTTCTGGCAAACTTGTCATTTTCATGAGAGGTGACTACGCTCTCCCAGCCTGTCATAGCAGAATCTTCGGCATTCGATGCTGAAGGGTTCGTCCAAACAGGGCCGCTGATAGCCCCCATACCTCCATCGCGATTCAGGCTGCATGCAATTCCTGTAATAGGAGGGCACTTGAAGTTCTCTACACTAGATTCAGTGTCGGTGAGTTTGCCCACCTTCTTCGCCTTGTGTCTGACATTCCCTTGGCTTAGTTCAGTGCTCTGACCGTCACGACGCAAACTGAAACCCCACAAGCTTCGGTCAGTGCCAGCAGATAAGAGCCACTTACCGTTGGCTTCGGAGCCGTCGGTGGCAGCAGGCAGAAACTTGAGCTGTGTAATGGAAGCAGCGTGGCCGCTGCGAGCATGCAGGATTCGAGGGATTGGTGAAAAGGGCACTTGATCGAAAATCCATGAGCGAAGAGCGTTGTCGAGTCCGGAGGATACGATGACGGGCTGACCGGGCAGAAATTGGATGCCTGATATTCCTGAGCCGGCAACTGTTCTGGTGGTCTCATGTGCTCCGCGCAATACACCAGTCACCTTGCCACCACGAGTGAGGTCCCAGATTGTGATGTCTCCATTCTCGAGACTCGCGGTAGCCATGATGCCATTGGAGCGGCCGTCTTCGCCAGCGCCCAGTCCATCAGTTCGGAAAGATATGCTTGTTATCGGTCGATCGGACTCGGAATGTTGCAAGCTCATTATTGTTTCCTCCGTTTCAACATCAATGATATTCAAGGTGCCATTTAGATAAGAAACTGCTAGTAATGAGATGGCTGGTCCTGGTTCGAGACAGGAGATGCAGCCTGCCGCTGACGACGGTGCAGGTATGGTGTGTACGAGCTTGCCGGACGACACATTGTAGATCTGGATGCTCCCATCGGTCTTCCCGACAAAGACCTTGTTCAAGAAAGTTGGGAGGGTGCAGACATGGCCCGAAAGAGTGCTCTGCCCTTTCGCGACAGATGGAGCAATTGTCGTATAATGCTCATAAGTGTCGTTCTTCCAGACCTCGATCGCTCTGGTGCCACAACCCACTATCCAGTTACCAAAGACCAAGATCTTTTGCAGCTTCTGTGGCGTGACCCCCTCTCCTTCGAGTTGCCCAACATACTGGCCTCTTTTGAAGACCCATACTCCACAGCCACGCTTCGGGCTTTCGTCGCCCCAAGCGGCAAATATTCGATCGCGGTAGGCACATGTCGAGGTGATGGTCTCGGGACACAGCGGGTGGCTCAGGAAAACCACATTCAAGCCGCGTCGGAGGTCGTACGTTTGGAGGCTCCTGCCAACGGAGGTGGTGATTTGAAAAGTCGTCTTGCCCAGCGGCACTGATGTGAATGGTACCGACGTAGGAGAAACAAGACCGACTGTCTGATAGACTCGTTAGCTTCATCCAAGAGCAAGGACAGAGAATGATGTACTCTAAAGGGTGCGAAGAGCCTAGAGCCCCGAACATGGCGGGCAGGTGCTTCGTCTAATTTCTGCCGTTTCGCGGACGGTACTTCGAATTCTGCCATTCTTTTCAGCTTTGCTCCTTCCCTAACAGCCAAACTTCATCATAACCCGTTCAGCGACACAAACAACAAAAAACCTTGCAACAGCACACTGACAGCAACAACAACTCTGTGTTCTGGTATAGGCTCCTGGAATTGCGGCCAAAAAATTATGGTCGCTTGCACCTTCTCCAAAAAATCTATTTTTTTCGTCGATCAAAAAATGCTGGTGCCAAATGACGTTGGACCCGGCCACGGACACTCCTCAAACCGACTACTATTCTACCCAGAAGCAACTTCAACACGCAATCTTGCATGCTTTTAGATCGTGATCACCTTTGGAGCTTTTGTAGCATGTCAGACTCCCCCGTAAACACCGTCTATGCCGCGCTTCCACGTGTATGCGAGTTGTGGTGTATCCCAGACCAAACTTGCTGTAAGTATCTCCAGCCAATACAATTGCTACGATCTAGATCTGCAACATGGATAATTCGCTGAGAAAAGTACCCACAAATGGCTCGGTGGACAATGACAAAACTGATGGTGGCCCATTGACTCCGGTTTTTTCAAACTCCTCCTCCTCTGGGACAACTCACAAACCTGTCGAATCTAGGAACAACAAACGTACAATTCCCACCCACTCATTGCTTACTCCTGCCAATGGAGTTGACGTACGAAAAGGTCCTCAGATAGAGACCACAAAAGCCGCCACCAATAGAGCTAGCATATCTATGCCCCCTCCTCTTGGAAAGCCATCAACTGACAGACGACTTTCCGCCTCCGTCGTTACTGCCAGACTCCCCCGACGTTCCGAAGACGGTGTAGTCGCTGGAAGTCCACCCACCTCTGTCAAAAGCATTGACGATAGACTGCACTTCGCCACATCCCCACCCGTTTCAACCACTGCCACAGATACCACTTCCATAACAACGGGCTTTGTGTCTCATCTCCCCGGCCCATCAGTGCTTTCACCTCCTTTACCCTCTATCATGCCTGCTGACTCTACACTACTGGCCCTACCGAATGCTCAGACAGAATCCTCCAGTGGAAATGCTAGCAGGACTAGCGCTTCTCCGGGGAAAGATGCTGTCACCGGAAACCCCTCGCTCCTTACTCAAATGAAGATGGACGGTGTTGCAAGTGATAGTGCACTCCCCGCGCGCGCTCCTCGAAACCCCACTTCTCGTTCGGCTTCAAACACTCGCCGGCTTAGCAGAACAGCTTCAAAGGATAATAGTGTGGATGAGAACCGACCTGTCATCGGCAGAGTTGGAGTTTGTGCACTCGATGTCAAGGCCCGGAGCCGACCTAGTCGCCAGATTCTGACCCGACTTCAAGACAATGAAGAATTTGAAGTCATCATCTTTGGTGACAAGGTGATCCAGGATGAAGATGTCGAAAACTGGCCCATTTGTGACTTCTTAATATCATTCTTCTCCGACGGTTTTCCCATTGACAAAGCCATCAAGTACGCCAAGCTCAGAAAACCATTTCTAGTGAATGACTTGCAAATGCAGAAAATTTTGTGGGATCGTCGGCTCTGCTTAATGATACTGGACCACCTACGTGTGCCTACACCGAAACGACTGGAGGTCACTCGTGATGGCGGTCCACGACTTGAGTCTGCCGAGCTAGCACAACACCTCAAGAAGATCAGTGGTATATCGCTAACAGGAGCTGAAGACGGCACCGGAGGCGGCGTGCCTAGGACCCAGAGTGTGGAACTGCTTGACGACGGTGACACTTTGGTCATCGACGGACAAACCATTCGAAAGCCATTCGTCGAGAAGCCTGTGAGTGGTGAAGATCACAACATCGTCATATACTTTCCAAAGTCCCAGGATGGTGGTGGTGCAAGAAAGCTGTTTCGCAAAGTCGGCAACAAATCTTCAGAATATGTTAAGGACCTCATCGTACCACGCAGTATCACAGAGCCCGAGAACAGCTACATCTACGAGCAGTTCCTTGTTGTTGACAACTCAGAAGATGTGAAAGCCTACACAGTGGGCTCGCAATACTGTCACGCTGAAACCAGGAAGTCGCCCGTCGTGGATGGCCTCGTCAAAAGAAACACTCATGGTAAAGAACTACGCTATGTTACGAAGCTGAGTGATACCGAGAAACAGATCGCTGCCCGCATCGCCAAGGGTTTCGGTCAAAGAATATGTGGTTTCGACCTACTCCGGGCAGGTTCAACAAGTTATGTAATAGATGTAAATGGCTGGAGTTTTGTCAAAGACAACGAGGAATACTACAACGACTGTGCGCGAATCCTGAAATCCATGTTTTCGGAGTGGAAGTTTACCAAGTCTGAAATCACTTCAGAAGATCACTCTCCTGCCGAGCCTGCAAACGAAGATCTATCTAAGAAAAATGGCGTTCCACACTCGCACCGGAACGCATTGAAAACTATTTTTAAGAGCCCAAGCATGAACAAATTACATGCTGGACTTCACCACGCTCGCAATCATGGTCACGAATCGGGCACAAGCTCACCAAAGGCAAATCCTCTGACAGTACCATTAAGTTCGCCGCCTAGCATAGAGCGAGGATCAAGCGTACCGTTACCAGACCCGCCTCGATCGGTAGGCGCACACGAACCCTTCACCAAATTGCCTCCTCCCATCACATCAACAGAACCCGTCATCGACAACATTATTGCAGAAGAAGGAGAAAAGACGGAAGAAGAACCTGCACCAATGCCAAGCTCCAAGCACTCGTGGAGACTAAAGGGCGTTGTAGCTGTTATCCGACACGCCGATCGAACACCGAAGCAAAAGATCAAGTTCACAGCACATTCCTCCGTCTTCGTGGACTTACTCAAAGGGCACCATGAAGAGGTTTTGCTCAAAGGTGAAGCAGCTCTCGCAAGCGTACAAGCAGCGGTGAGGACAGCGATCGAGGACAAATCCGAGGATCCTGAGAAGTTGAAGAACTTGGCCAATGCACTAAATAGAAAGATGGGCCAGGCGGATACTAAGGTTCAAATCAAACCGATGTTTAAGAAGCGAAAAGTTGATGAGCCAGCTGTCCTGACTCCTCAACAGACCATACCAGAGCACGAACAGCCAACGCCGCAATTCACCGAGCCCAGTCAAGCAGAAGGACTTACCTCCAGTTGGAACGAGAAGGTTACTCGAGTGCAGACGAGGAGTGATTCCGTCTCTGACAACACGTTCTCACGCTTCGCAGCTAAAGAGGAAGATCTCATCCTCGACAAAATGCAGCTCGTGATGAAATGGGGCGGTGAGCCGACTCATTCGGCACGTTATCAATCGCAGGACCTAGGAGCCAGTATGCGAGATGACTGGAAACTTTTGAACCGAGATGTCTTGAACGATGTCCGTCTTTTCACAAGCTCCGAAAAACGTGTAAAGACAAGCGCCCAGATATGGGCTGCGGCCTTCCTCGGCCAGAGTGACATTCAAGAGGATTTCATACAAGTTCGAAAGGATTTGTTGGACGATTCGAATGCAGCAAAAGATGTTATGGACAAGGTTAAAAAGAAGCTGAAACACCTATTGCGAGAGGGCAATTCGGTGCCGGAGCAATTTGCGTGGCCAAAGGACGTCCCAGAACCATACATTGTGATGCAGAACGTTGTTGACCTTCTGAAGTTTCACCGTAAAGTGATGCGGCACAATTTCAAGAAGCTTCGAGGTAGTGCCGTAGCTTCCTTGGCAGCCATCAACGGTTCCGATGCCAAGGATGGCAATATCTCAGAACAGATTGACGCTTCCACCATTCAGGCACGTTGGTGCACCGGTGAAGATGCCGAGCTTTTCAAGGAGCGGTGGGAAAAGCTCTTCAAGGAATTCTGCGATACAGAAAAGGCCGATCCGAGCAAAGTATCGGAACTCTATGACACAATGAAGTACGATGCGTTACACAACAAGCCGTTCCTTGAGTGGGTATTCACGCCAAGTCAATCTATTATCGACGAGATCAACCGTGAGGAGGGGTTGCTCTCACAAACCACGTCACCAGAGCCTGAGAAGGTCGAGGAGTCCGAACCTACAGCCCATCATCGAGATAGCAATGTCTCTTTTACGAGTAATATAGGAGACAAGTATTCTTTGTCTTCCAAGCTGGGCTTGCGAAGGAAGTCAGTGCTCGCCAAGGCACCTCCGACACCACCACTCATGAGCGACGAACAAGGCGCCTCATACTTCAAACTCTTTAGCGGTTCCGGCGTCAGCCGATCAAAGCAAGATAAGCGTCTAGGTCGTCTCCGCGAGCTGTATCGATACGCAAAAGTCCTCTTCGACTATATTGGTCCGCAGGAATACGGTATTAGCGATGAGGAGAAGCTTGAAATCGGCCTTTTGACTTCCCTACCCCTTCTTCGCGAAATCGTCCAAGACCTTGAAGAACTTCAAGCCTCCAGCAATTCCGCCTCCTTCATCTACTTCACCAAAGAATCCCACATCTATACTCTATTGAATTGCATTATGGAGGGTGGTGTTCATACCAAAATCAAGCGTGCAACGATTCCAGAACTGGACTACCTTTCTCAGATCTGCTTCGAGCTCTACGAAGCAAAAGACAGCGAAACCTCGGAGACAGCATACAGCATCCGCATCTCCATCAGCCCAGGCTGCCACACCGTCGACCCATTGGATGTGTCATTGGACTCGAAACATGCGATCGGAACGGCGCCACGGCGGAGCCTGACGAACCATCAGGATTGGAAAGATGTGATCAGTACGCTAAAGGCGAAGTTCAATACAGTGCAACTTCCGAAGAGCTTTTTGGCGGTCAACGTGAGTGACAAGCACGAGCAGGAGGCAAGACGAGCCAGTGAAATAGCGGAGGGACTGAAGGATACCGGAATCAGTGCATTGAGCTATGGGAATGCGGTGGATGAGGCGACGACTCCCGGGATTGAGGAGTTGGCGGCAGTGAAGCTGACTTGAGCTACTGGAGCCTTAATCGTATGATCTTGGGTTAGTGGCGCATTATTAGACCTTCTTGATACACGCACAGACGGGCTTTTAGTACCTCGTGGTTTCACGGGAGCAACACTGATACAATATTAATTCGTTCATTGCCTATGGAGCATCACTTGATTCTTGATGTCGTCACCACATGGCCGTTGAAAAACATCCCTCTAGGTGAACCCTAGCATCCTCCAACTGTACCCAGTTGTCATTCAGAATCAAGTTAGCCGACCACTCAATCCAACAGCCTCCTTAAATCCATCGACGACAACGGAACAACCTGACCACGACTTTTCTGCTTAGCAGAAAATCAGCTGCTATCGCCTCAGATAAATCCTTGCAGCTCTTGGGCGTTGTGAATGGACAAATATCCCAAATGCCATCCACGGGTACAGGTTGGATCTGATCTCGCTGCGAACTGGTGAGCGTTTTGTAGTAATCAAGAGAGGTGAAGTTCTTTGCAGCGGGCTCGTTATAGGTTTCTGGGGAATCGGGTGTGCTACTGGCCTTAGAGGATGCTGGGGGAAGCGAAAAGATGGTTGTGAACTCTCATGCTGTGCTATTCAAGATGGAGGATTTTGGATGTCTGAGAGATACACCACGTCTCCTGTCTTTTTGTCCAGTAGGAGGGTTGAATCAATGCTCCTTCGAAGGGTAAATATGTGTGTATGTATACAAAGCGTTGTACAACTTCTTGACTTGATCTTCTTCCGAGTTCATTTTACATATCGTTCTTCAACTGCTGGAAACTTCGTAGGTGGACAGTAATGGCTTCCTCCTCACGCTTACTGCCTATGCCTATCTTACCTATCCTACTCCTGGACCTTCGTCCGCCCAAGTACCGGTAAGCCCCGTTTTTTCAGTTCTTCTTCAATGATCTTCCATCTTCCTACCTCCTTCTCCTTATCCACTGGCGTCTCCCGTCTCGGGAACACAAGTACGTTACTCTGGTTCGCCAGCGTCTGGTTCATGGCGAGCTTCTCAATGACGTTGGCGGGTTTCGGGGCTAGATGTTCGTTGAGGGCAGTGACAAGATGGCGATAGGTGTTTGTAGGTTTTTGGGTAAGAGTGGTGAGGAGTGGGTCAGGGATGCGGCGGCCGATTAAGAAGCTGAAGCGTTTGAGAATCTGTCGCAGAGTTAGCGTGGTGAACAAAGGGTGAAAGGATAGTGAGAGTTCCTACTGTGAATGTCATGGGATTGTTCGGCTTTATTCGTGCATCCAAGAAGGACTGTTGTTCTGGGGATGGTAGGTATATTTGGGTATTCTCTGCTTGCGTCTGTGTGTTCTCCGATTCTACTGGAGACTGGAGCTTCTCTTGCAGCACCTCTGTCGTATCTGCATCAAGATTTGGGTGTTGAACGCCTTGGATTGTGTGTTTAGGTGATATAGCTATGGTGGCTGTTTCAAACAGATCTGGCGACAAGAGCGATCGAGCATGCGAACCTGCGGCCAAAGTCTCAGCTATACCGAGTTCGCTGCATGTGTGGCATTCAACGATTGCCTGGAAGAGGAAGGCAGTGAGTTGTTCGTGCGAAAGGGTGGGTAGTGCCGTGCCGTGCCAACTGTGCTTGTTAGACATTTAATCCCATCGGTTTGAAAGTGGGACGAGAGCGTAAGACGTACGACTGGTAATCATCCTGTACCGTCTCTGGCATGTCCTTCCAGTCTCCGCCGTGGCCGATGATAGGCAAGCCCTCCCATGTTCTGGCGCCGGTCACACCTGCATCGTCCACTTCCTCCTTATCGCGTCGTGCTACGGATACGAGTGTCCGCTGTGTCTTTCCACTCTGAAATAGGGCAGGAATAGCATGCCGTTGGGCAATGGTTCTTTGTGGACTCTGTCCGTTGCTCGATAGGGCGGAAGAGGCATATCGTTGTTGTTGTGGTGTTAAGGTTCGTCTGCACTGGCGACAGATGTGGTTCGATGGCGAGCTACGCGATAGGGTGTCGAATATCGACCTGGAAGTGGGACGGACAGACATTTCGTAACCTCGGACGATGGGTAGAACTGGACCAGATTTAAGAAAGTGATACTGTTCGAACAACTGAACTGCGAAGTCTCCCAGCCTTGTCGTGCATGTTTGCGGAGCCTCGTAGCAAAAGAGATATGAATTCGCTTCCGAGCGGTCTACTTACCGTAGTACGGTAATGATTTCACTGACAAGACCAACCAACGACCGTGTGTTGGTTGCAATCATGCCCTGTCGTCCACGATATCGAGCGTGATATAGCTTTGCACGATTCTCGTGCCTTTCTTGAAGATTGCGCCTCTGGCAGTTGGGCCAGCTGTGCTCTATTGGCCTTGATCGTTGATTCGTCTAGTTTTGGAAGTCCGATGGTGCAATTTGATGCTGAGACTAAAAGTCGCATGTCTGCAACGTACTCGTAGTTGATATCGCCTTTGAGAAGTTCGTGTGAAGAAGTATTAACCACTCACTTACAGCCAAATCCGCATAAAAGGGAATTCCTAGCTATCATGACCGAGCAACGACAAGAGGCTGTACGCCTGCCTGCCCACTTCTCTCCGGACCGCGAAGTTCATGTCATCCTCTCAGTTGGTTCTGGCAGCAATAAGGCAGTACACACCTTCGACGAGACCCTCAATTCCTACCTCCTCAAGAACATCCCTCACCTTGAGCTCAAGAAGAACTATTTCGTCCACACAACCACTTCTCCCTCCAGCATCTCGCAACTCACCACCAAACTTTTCCTCTTCAACGCCAAGAAAGGCGTAAAGCAGACCCTTATCCTTCTTTCCGGCGATGGCGGTCTCGTCGACATCGTCAACACCTTCACTACTACCCTCCAGCGAGAGATCGATGATTCTAGACCGCCAAGCATTTTTTTCAAGCCTGTCATCGTGCTCATTCCCGAAGGAACAGCAAATGCTCTTGCACATTCTGCGCAAATTGTAGCTCGAGATCCGCTGAAAGTCATGATGACCGGCCGTGCCCAAGTGCTACCACAATTCGAAGTCACATTCTCGAGGGCGGCACGACTTGTGACTGACGAAGGTCGGAAACGGGAAGAATTCGCTGAGCCAGGCTTTGACGGCCAGGATGGCGGAGAATTAGGTTACTACGATCCTGAAGGAAACGTCCGCTGCTACGGCTGTGTCGTGTTCAGCTGGGGTCTACATGCTAGTCTAGTAGCCATGAGTGATACTGCTGAGATGCGGAAGCACGGAGTTGACAGATTCAGAATGGCAGCCGGCGACCTGTTGAAGGATGGCCATGTTTACTCAGGCACAGTGAAATATAAAGCTGAGCGGTATGGGCAGTGGCAAACCCTGAAGCACAAGAGTGACGAAGAGAAAAAGCACAAGTACATTGTTGCAACCATGGTGAGCAATCTCGAGGAGAAGTTTTGTATTTCGCCCGCTTCAAAGCCAATGGACGGGAGCCTTCGTCTTGTTGCGATTGGTAATGAATCATCAGAGACAATCATGAAGGTTCTGAACGCAGCATACGACAACGGTGCTCACATTGAATCAGGAAAGGACGTCGTGACATACCAGGAAATCAACAGCCTTCGGATCGAATTTGACGAACCAGATGAGAAATGGCGACAGGTGTGTATTGACGGCAAAATCGTGGCTGTTGAGCAGGGTGGTTGGGTTGAAGTCAGGAAGATGCCTGCCGCTGGTGTTGACGGAAGAAGGGTTGTTGAGCTCGTGTGCTGAATACGACCAGTTGTGAGCCATTGTTATTCTAGAAATTGTGGACATGCCTTTGAACCCGAAAGTAATCATTTCGCGCCAAGGCCCATACCACAACAACACTGTTTGTCTTATTCCTGTTCTCACCTCAGGCACACTCCATCGCACTATCTCTCCTTCCACCCTTCATGTTGCCGTTCTTCATGACATCGATTCCCTTCTGCTCCTCCTCCCTCGCCTCCTTGGCTTGGCAGGCCGAACACTTTCCGCTCCGAGCGTCGTTGCAGGTTTCTTGATCGGCGCAGTATATAGCATTCACGTGCTGAAAGATCACACTGGAGGTACCGTGACTAGTCGGACAGGCAGCGTACATGGTGACCCTGACGATGCACATGGCAAACTGGAAATGGACGGAGAAAGATGTCAGTGACGCAGTCCGGGATTTCTTGGAAGGAAGTTAGTGTTGAAGGCAGTGGTCAAGGGATGTTTCGAAAAGGTTTTAGAGAGGAAAATTAAGGATGCGCCTTGATGGTCGGTTCAAGCAGGGTGGGAAGGACGAATGTGATGAGTTAAGGCGACTCGCGGTCGAACTTAAGATTCGGGCTTTGCTTCAATGGCTGATCGGGAGTGTCTCTGGAGGACGCTCACTTTTCAAAACGGTAACTTTTGGCTGCTTGCTGGATCTGGTTCGCATGCGCTCGGTTGAAGAAAGGGTGTATGTGGTCGATTTGATGGATTGAATCTAGGTCGATCAATAGATTGCGTTGTGAGTTGAGCTATAGATGGTGCTGCTGGAACAAGACGGCCTTTTCTAAGTTTTACAATGATGCATTCGTTTTCGGTGCGTTTTCCTGCTATTGTAGTAATTGTTAAAGAAGACTTTGAATATCTTGGAGGATGCCATGATTGCTTTTATTTTGAAAAAGCGAACGGATTAAGTTGGTCAGCAAACAGGCCCGCCAGGACATTGAAGGAGGGCTTCTGTTTGATCTGAGATACTAGCTGGAAAACGAAATACTGTAATGAGGGCTTCAGGTGTGTTCGGGGCAGTAGGTAGACTGAGTCCTAGTAAGTCAGGGTGCAATGTGTGGGAGATGACAATGGCGAAAAAGGGGAGCAACGTAATGTCGCCGGAAATTCACCATCATGCAGCAACAAAGAGTGCTTATAGATCACTGGACCATTTTGTGAGCAGTAGTGACAATTGATCATGATTGCAGCCAGTCCGTCTATGCCGACATATACGTGTTCATTTCCTCGTCATATAGACACACCACTCTGTAATCTTCGTTTAGTCGTGCATAATGATACCACTTTCATAGACCTTGGTCACCAAGAAGTTTGCCTGTAATATGGTCTACGTACTTGTAATTGACCTGATCTGATCTGCTTGCTGCAACTGTTTTATGACAAATGCCACCGTGCCAGAGGAACGCCAGATTATGCAATCCAAATTTGCCGTTGTAGAGCCCTCGATCTTTGATGTGACCCAAGCATCAGACTGCAAAGAATGGACAGAAAAGTCGGCCCTATCGCTTCTTCACTTCAGTGGCCCAACCTTCTATACCTTCACCCTTCGAGCCGACAGGTATGTTTAGGTTGACGTTGTCCATGCCTTTGGTGCCATTCATGAATTCATGGTTACTCATGCCGCCAGCGTTGGCTCGATTTTCGGGTAGCAGATCAAGCATTGGAATGAGGAAGCCACTTATCCGGGTTGCTTCTTCGGGTGAAAAGTGATACTTTTCTCGCAACACATCTGAAAGAGCCCAGTGTCTTAATCTGTGGATGTTTCGGAGCTCTCCCTTTCTATTGAAGATCTCTTGGGACCATTTGCCAGAGAGGCATAATTGCTTAGGGAATGGTCCCAGTAATTCAATAATTTGAGCAATGTGATCGTCGTCCTTGCCATATTTTGTGCCTGACTGTGGATCGAACAGGTAGTCTCCTGTTATGAGCTCGAACACCTGACCAGGGTTAGTTTTCATCATCATCACGAGAAGCGCGTGAAGACTTACCATGCAAGCCATTGACCACACATCGGTACTGGCACCCCACTTCGAACCAAGGATGACTTCAGGAGATCGGTATTGTCTTGTTTGAATGTCGTTTGTGAAGTGATGGCCCACCCAACATGCGTTACCCAAATCTGCGATCTTTACAGATATCATTTCGCCTATCGCTTCATCTTCGGTAGCTGCCCTGAGCACTTTTTCTGCCTCAGTAGGCTTCTTATCCGAGCCGAGACTTACACCTGCAAGATTCTCTTCAATCGGTTCTGTGGTCTTCTCACGCGTCTTTTGCGTTTCCTCGTCTTTCGTCTGTTTCGATTTGAGGTGCAGTTGTTCGATCATCGACAAGCCCTCAGGTTTTGGCTTATCTTCTCTCATTGCACTTTCGTTGAGTACCTGATTAAGGCTACTGGGAATGTGCGGCATTTTGTCTATGCTGGTGAAACTTGCGTTTAGAGGACTCGGCAATGGCTGACTGCCAGTAATCAGTGTTCTCCGCCGTCTTCGGCCGTTCCTGTTGTCGTCTTTGGGTTGCTCCTTCTCTTCCTTCACGAATGTTTTCACGATTTGTTCGACATCGCCAATTTCGATCAGTACATTCTCGGGTTTGAGGTCAGTGTGGATGATGCCGCATTCTCGGTGTAGGTAGTCCAGACCAAGTAGGACCTGCTTTGTGATCTGTTTGACCAGAGGCATAGGTATACCTCTGTGATTCCATCTCTTGATCAGACCGAGTAGGTTCTCTCCAAGCACTTCGAACACCATGCAGACGTGGACTCCATTCGGCCCTTTATGCTCGAATGAGTCCAGTAAGCTGACGACATATTTTCGACCAGGATGGTTTGGATTGGCTTGCACAACCTTATTGAGCAGTTTTATCTCATCGATGGCCGTCTCTGTGTAATGCGCGGCAGACCTGACGACCTTTAAGGCGACGTGTTTGCCGGTTGAGGTGTCTCTCGACAGCCAGACCGTAGAGAAGTGACCCCACCCCAGCTTCCGTACCACAATATACTTTCCATTGTTATATGTTTCGCCTACGTGGACTGGGTGGTAGCCTCCCTTGCAGTAGTCTACAGAGTCCTCTTCGTCGGCGGTCGTCTCGGCGGGATCTTCATCGGAAGTGGAGGAGGTGGGGGACCTGCTTCGACGTAAGTTTGGGTTCATGATTTTGCTTTGTGCAACAAGTGAATACATGCTGAACGGGATATCAAACATGAGGAGAAAATGGCACGAATGCGCGCCGCAATGAGTTGGAAGTGGTCAGACTTACTCTACTTGGGCGGGGCTGTCTTGATTGCTTGAGGGATGACCATCAGTTGTGATAATGGGTTTGAGGTTATCCCCCTTCCTGCGCTTTTTCTGGCCATTGCTGCTGCCGCTGTTGGCAGCCATGGCGGCGGTTGTTGCTACCTTCTGTGCTTGAGTCTTGACGGCCTTTTTGATGTCGGAGCCATTCATCATGGCAAGGGTAGCTGCGGAAGTCGCAAATGTTTTCTCGGAGGCTAGGAAGGGGGATCTGTGTGAGACTTGAGTTGATGAAATTGTGAAAGCAGACAAAGGTGTGGTTTACACGTTGTGTCCGTATTGGCGCAAGCGATTGGTCAACTATCGGCAGCAAAGGCGGGTGAAGTGGGAGGCCGACTGATTGTTTTTCGGGTGCACAGGCGCAGATGATGTGATATGACGATATATTCGACAAGCGTGCCGTACTTTGTGTTTTAGACAGTCGCTAGATGCCTGAGTGAATAGTGATGGCTGACTGTTGTGCGTGTTTGAACGGATGCGGTCGAGGGATCACAGATGACCTGGACTTGCAGCAAGTGCAAGCGCGAACTGGGTGAAGCGACCAGAGTTGACGGCGTGTCAGGGATGGGTCGATGTGATTCGTCGGAATGTGATCCAACAAGAATCCGAGAACACCGATATTTGTTGCAATCTGATATCGAAACAGCCAAAGAGGCTGCAGGTGGTGGGTGTTGGGAATGGGACAGACGAACTATTCGATATCTGCAAGAGAATGCCTCGAGCAGTGTTGATGCAGCAGCGGCGGTAATGAGCATTCGGCGCTTGTTTTGCAGGTACCAGAATGATGTAGCCACAGTGCTTTGTAGCCCGTGTCAGATGCTGTGATAGGAAGTGCCCAGGTTGGTGACAATCCCAGATGTGCCGAAAGTGGGATGTTTGGCGCACTGAGGCGCACTATGCTGCTTTCTACGCGTTCCCCGTTGTCAAGGTACGCCGAGTGTGAGCTTGCTGGTACCTCTGAAAGACAGTGCTGTCCAGAAGGCGATAATGCTACTCCTTCTTCCGGGAGGTGCAGAGATGCAAGATTGAGGGTGGATGGTTATTGCCCAAGTGTCTCGATCATCTCGCCCGCAATCTCGATAGCCAGATCAGCTATCGGCGTTCGAGACCGGTCAACACATCTTTACAACAGATACTGATAGAAAGGAAGTGACAGAAGATGAATTGGCACGATCTACGCGAATATATTGCAAATCAAGGTTCTCCCGGCTCTACCTCCTCTGTACACTATCTGCGCAATGTCATTTCGATGCATGCCCTGTTCTAAAAGTTCCGGCGGTGCGTTTGTTAATGAAGCAAGTGCAGAGTGATGACGAGAGTTGAGCTCCAGCAAGCCACGGCAACCACCAACGCCATGGCGCAACCACATTTGGAAGCTGCCAGCGCCCAAGGGAACCGACCACACATATTTCGCTTGATGTGCCCATGGTACCTGCAGCTTTAAGCCAATTACGTCGTGGCATTTTGATCAACAAGCTTTCCCAAAAAGTAGTGCTGCATGTCCTCACACTCCTCCAACGCCTTCAGGTAGAAAGGCCCTAATCAACAGTCTCACTAATGCTGTACATGATGAGAATCGCTGTTGGGCCTGTTGTTCTATAATGGTTGCTCACCTGGTGATGTAGTGCAACTAGTGATTAGCGCAAGATTGCGGGTAGTTTCTTACCTGTTTTGAGACCTTCGCTCTCCAGAAAAACTAACATCGCAGGTCGGTGCGAGGACTTGCAAGTTGAGCAGTCACGATGTCCTTCCTCCGTCCACCCTCGTCTCCCTTTGCTCCACCATCGACAATCTACATCCTGCTCTTTCATCCCATCACCACCCTCCTAACATTCCTCCACCAACTTTTCCTCACCCTCCGCGGCCCACCATATCGACCACCACCCTCTCAACCACCCATCACTATTACCTGTATCTCCGACACCCATTCCAAATATCCCCCACTTCCACCAAGCGGCGAGCTCCTCATTCATGCTGGTGACCTCACCAACACCGGTAGCCTGTCGTCAATTCAACAAACCATTGACTGGCTGAAACGGCATCAGAAAGTCTGGCCTGGTTCCAGAGATGGTTATCGCTACATCGTGATCATAGCAGGAAACCACGACAGCTATTTCGACGAACGGAGCCGCTCGGTGCATGACACGAGGACTTCGAAGGGACCGAATGGCCGAAAGCTCGACTTTGGAAAGATCATATATCTGCAACATGGGTCAGTCACGCTCACGTTTCCAGGGGACCGCAAATTGAAGATTCATGGTGCCCCGCAAATACCCAAGTGTGGTGGAAAAGAATTTGCATTTCAGTACGAAAGGGGGCAGGATGCATGGACGAACACAATCCCTGATGATGTGGATGTTCTTGTAACGCATAACCCGCCGAAATGGCATCTCGACATCGCCCAGAATGGAGGCTTGGGTGACGAGTACGAGCTGAAGGAATGCTGGAGAGTGAAGCCGACACTACACGTATTTGGACACGTTCATTCAGGACATGGCAAAGACTATATCTGGTGGGATGAGGGCACCAAGTTGATGGAGGACATCAAGAAAACTGCCTTCGAGAGCTTCCCCAAACGCCAAAAAGCAGGTGTAGCTGCTTGGCTTGGAGAGATCTCCAACCTCTCTTTATATGCTCTTGGTCTCAAGTTACTGATCGCTGATGTGAAAGGGCTGTTATGGACGAGATTATGGGGTGGTACGAGGAATGGCTGTATAATGGTCAATGCTGCCTTAACATATCAGACCACGGAACTCATCAGGAACAAGCCGCAAACTGTGGTGCTGTGATTGCCGCTTTTTCGCAACTTGGACGCAAAGATCATTTTGTCCGCGGACTTCTTGCTGAGCATGCTGTAACAGCACATATTGTTTCTTGGCAAGGCTACCCAGAAAACAGGCCCCTAATTTATCTTGGGAACGAGCCGGAATTGTAGACCAAGTTTCAATGTCTAATGTTCTTCCGAGCGTACCAATGCTATACCCTTCGACGACTTTGGAACTCTTGCCTTATGCTTCAAATATGGAGGAAAGCCAAGGTTCTCGGTTGTTCTTTCGTTGACCATCAATGTTCTCCCGAAACACATGAAAGCGGTGAACGTGAAGCCTCAAGTACTTAGGTAGGTATTGTCACGACGGAGGACTCGGCACCTTAATGCTCACTTGATCCGCCGGCGGAAGGACGATAAGAACGGTAGGCGGGCTCGCTGTGCTCAGTCTGTTCAAGACAATGGTCTACCCTTCTGCCATATGTTCGCAGTTACTTCACAACCAGATTCCAGTGCGATATGATTCCTCCTCCATCGCATCAAACTCATCGTCTCCTGTCTCGCTCCCATCAGGTGTATCTACATCATCCATATCATCTTCATCGATCATGTCACAGTAATTGCTCGGAAACCACCCACTTCTAATCCCGATCCAGCCATACCACCAACCACTCTCAGCCCGCTGACTCACCGCAACCACATCCCCTCTTCTTAAATCTAATTCGGTAGAAGCATCACTTTCGAAATCCAAAAGAGCCCGTACGTAGGAGGCAGGTGCCGATGTGCAGTAATTGCTAGGAATCCAGCCTCGACTGGTTCCGATGCAACCATACCACCACCCTCCGTGATCGGTGTCACGATCGAGAACCTCAATCTTGTCGCCTGCTTGTAGGTTTAGCTCCGCAGGTGAAGCGGCAGTGTAGTCACAAATGGCCCAGCAGTAATCGGCTGCCGAGTCTAAAAGCTCCGTCATCAGTGGGTCCATCGGCGGCGAGCTTGAATCGACCTCTTGCTCAACTTGCGTGGTTGACTCGTTGTTCATGCTTGAGCGAACTGGCAGATGTATCTAGTAAAGTAATAGAGAACTTGCGTAGGTGGATCGTGAGTTCAAGTCTAATGAAATGCTGTGCTCGTATTGGTGTGTCTCATCCAACAGCTGAAACTTCTTGTCAGCTCGTCCCAAAGTAGTAGCCGGGGCCAATGTCGCGGCTTCAGGCACAAGTATTTCCCTCACACTCACTTGTGTTGCTTATTTCAGGCCGACTGCAACGATTTGACCGCGATTGCCTATTTGATATGTGAACAATCGCATTTTCACTCCAGACATCCCAACGATATTTATCCTTCACGACCGGTGTTGCCTGGAACGCGCAGACCAGCAGGCTGCGGTGTTCGTCTTACCGAGGAGCGCTCGTGCATGAGCTGAGCTGAAGGACTTGAACTTTTGGATATTGATAAATAACAGCCAAAATGAACGGCGCAGGTAAGTGCAACTTGCACATCACGCCGACTTCTACCAGCAAATACAACCCAGCACGGTCTTCTGCCATCAGCGTACGCATACCTGACCAACGGCTTGCGCTCCACATTGATGAAGCCGCAAACCAGCGCGCACGTAGCCAGACTATTACTCTATACGACCTCAATCACACTTCATCACTGCTGTCCCCTCGCTAACGATCCTTCTACTAGGCTGGTTCTTCCTGATCCTCTTCCTCCTTCTCCTCGTCTATGGCGGCTGGGTTGGCTGGAAAATCTTCAATGCCCGCAAAAGCGGCGATCGTCTCGTCGGCTGGAAGGCTTATGTCCCTTTCATGAAATCCGGTAGCTCCTCCTCGACCAACTACCCTACACCCCGTTCTGCTGGGCCACTAGAGTGGATTAAGGACCAAATCACCAACCTCCGCAACCGCAATAACCGCTCCACGACTCGCGCTGGCTACGAGGACACCCGCGGCGCGGAAGGACAGTACGCAAATCTCAACCCGGGCTCTTCTGGTTCGCGCGGTCGAGGACGCGGACTTGAAGATGATGCCTGGGACAGTCGGGTGGGCAATGAAGATCCATATGGTCCGGGGCCAGGAGGGTACCACGAGGAAGCAGAGTTAGGTCTTGCGCCGACGCCCGGTGTTGCTGCAGGAACACATCAACCATATGGCACGGATTACATGGGCAGCACTGCAAGTTATGGAGGTGGTGGACATGCGCGAGGGAATAGTGATCTGAATCCGTTTGGAGATCATGCCGAGGCGAGCAGTACGAGGAGTGTTAGCCCCAGGCCACAGGTGCCGGGTATTGACACGCGGACTGCAAAGGGACATACAAGGAATGCGACGGACGACGGGAACACGAGTCCAATCAGTACGAGAAAGAGTGTGTTTAGGGAGGATATGTAAATCGGATGGACGAGCAGAAAGAGAGCCTGACAGGATTGCGAGCAGTTGGGAAGCTCACACAAGACTGAAAGGCGACACTTGGAAATTTTTGAGTGATCAACACTGGAAAGTCTTGAATGGAGGCTGGAGAGTCAAGGCAAAATCCACTGCCAGATCTCATGAGACGAAATGGCGAGCATGCTCTAAGAACGTTGGTTGATGTTCTGAACGCCTAGCCACTCTGTGCTGGAAAGCAGAAAGTCACGGCTGAGAGCAACTGGAGTTTTATTCAATATCAGCGGGAACGGTTTAATCGGATCGAACGTACCTAAGTCTTGAATGTGCAGGTTGATGCCGGCTACCTAGCGTGTCTAATTAAGCGGCGTTCAATGGATATTCAGGTACTTTACAATTTCACATCTTGAAGTAAAGCAGTTCCTTCCGAGAATATGATGCATCTACCGATACCAAGTCATATCTTGTCCATGGCTCAAGGATGAACGTGAATCGATTCTACCTACTCTTTGTCCCGTCGACTAATCAATACTTTCCATAATGCCACGTTTCTCCCTCCAAATCCTCTCTAACCTTATAATTATCCTCCGCCACATCGTTGATGCCCAGGTCAACCTCAACAATCCTTAATCCCTCCTCTTCGTCCGTAAAGCTCCCTTCTATTCGACCTGCAATAGGTGCGTACACACCGCTCAGGCCGAGGAAACCCTCCTCTTTCGGGCCTCCAGCATTGCAGAAGATAACAGTACAAGTGTTCTCAAATGCCCTAGCAACCAAAGTCGACTCAAGGAATAACTTCTCAGCATCAGGATTGATCTTCAACCCCTCAGGCTTCATGTCAAACGCCGTCCAATATGTAGGGATCAAAATGAGATTAACACCCTGATGCACTAGAGATCTGAAGGCTTCGGGGAAGGCAAGGTCCCAGCAGATTAGGAGTCCGACCTTCCCGAGCGAGGTTTGGATGACTTGGTGTGGTTTGGAGGCGCTGCTTTCGTATGGCTCATCATGAGCGACGCCTGCATGTTTCATGTTGTTCGGGTGCTTTGATGGCGCAGGCTGGGGTTGGGAGGATGAGTCCGCACGTTTGTGCCAGTCGACCGAGGACGTTAAGTGCGCGCGCTCAGGAATCCAGATGTTCGTTTTTATGTACGTCCCTAGCAACTCCCCTTGGTCGGAGATAAACGGACTGATATTCAGCAACGTTGGCTTTTCATCTTCTTCACCATTAATGGTCTCGGGTTCAGCGCTGGTAGCATCTGATGCGATAGATTCACTGGGTAGGTCATCTGGTGGCGTTTGCACGATGGTACCAGCACATATGTTGATCTTCAGTTCGGCAGCGAGATCTTGATAGGCTTTCTGATATCTGTGGGCTTTGCGTGCTATGGGGATGAATTCAGGAGAGTCAGGTTCCCAGCCAGAAAGATGATACTCCGGAAGAATCGCGAGGGAGGCACCTTGGGAAGCGGCGGTGCGGATGTGGGATGTTGCAACTGAAAAGTTATGGTCGGGATCTAGGGGCTGTTACGTGTTGGTGTTAGAAGAAGGAGGAAGCAGTCACGGAGCTGTTCCACCTTAATGGAGTGGACATTGTTTCGAGGGTTTTCTCTTCAATGCTCACGGATGTCTCCCTACCTTCGGTTTCATCTGTATGATGGCCACCTTGAATTTCTTGCTCGCTGGAGTGCTGAAAGGCATTGTTGCTGACACAAGTGACACGATTCCACAGCTGCCTTTATGTTTTCAACTTTGTTGATTGGGAGGGTTTTTTTCTTTCTATTAACGACCCTCTATGATTAGAAGCTTTTCTCAAGCAATACGCTTTATTGCTTAGAGAAGACATTATCTCGTAACTGATGTCATATGCGTCCTTTGTCAAGGAAAGAACTCGACGGCGATATCCGGCAACAACAATCCAGGTGTGGCTTGTCCCTCGTGGCTTGCCTGATCCAAAAGCCACACTGGTTTTAAGTCCAGATGCTTCGTTCGCCGAGAATCTTCCTTTTCGTTTAGTTAAGCTGATCCTCCCCGCTTCCGAAGCATTTGAACCCCGAGCTCAGCGCTGCCGAATCCCACATCCGAAAACTAGCTGCAGCATCGCACAGGTCCCCTACCACCAACACCAGAACCTCACCCATTGCTTTGCATTTATCCGCCGAGTACCCGGATCAGAGCTCCGAAGCTCACAAATTGTAATCCCAAAAAATACCTCGCATAGTCTCCCTGTACTTGTGCCATGCTGTATGATTTCTTCCTCTGGATATTGTGGTTTCTAAAATTCTTTGCTGCTTTGCACATCTTCCTCATCACCACCAACGAGGCATTCCATCCACCAACCTGGTTGTACCCGAGCTCCTCCCGCAGTAATCAGACAATACAGACACAGGAACCATGGCGACTGCTAAGGGCTTGAAAGAGATATTGACGAAGAAGCCGACGGACGTGGTTATTCTCTCGTCACTAAGAACGCCAGTCACGCGAGCATTCAAGGGCGGCTTCCGAGATGCTTACGACCACGAACTCCTCTCCCACGTGCTGAAGGCCACGTTGGCCGCGAACCCGAACCTCGACCCAGCAAAGATCGACGATCTCGCCGTTGGCGTCGTGCTCGCCGAGTTGGGCGGCAGCAAGGCCGCGCGCATGGCCCAGTTACACGCGGGCTACCACGAGCGGACGGCATTGTCGACATGCAACCGGGCATGCTCGAGTGGATTGGCATCTATAACAAGCATCGCGCACGCCATAACGGTTGGCAGCATCGACGTCGGCGTCGCCTCTGGTATGGAAAGCATGACAAAGAACTACGGCTCCAAGGCCATTCCCGTAAATATCTGGGATGAGATGCGGAATAGCCCGCGGAAAGAGGTGCGAGACTGCATCATGCCCATGGGAGAGACGAGCGAGAATGTCGCGAAGAGGTACAATGTCAGTCGAGAAGATCAAGATGCGTTTGCAGCGGGGAGTCATCAGAAAGCGAGCAAAGCGCAGAAGGAAGGGTTGTTTGACAAGGAGATTGTGCCGGTTAAGACGCGACAGTGGGATGTGAAGGATGAAGCAAAGACAGGGCCGGCGCAGGAGGTAGTTGTGGACAAAGACGATGGAATCCGACATGACGCGAGTCTGGAAAAGATGGCGAAACTGAAGCCAGTGTTCGCCAAGGATGGGTTCAGTACGGCAGGAAACTCGTCGCAGGTAAGCGATGGAGCGGCGGCCACATTACTCATGCGGAGATCAACTGCTACTGAGCTCGGTCTATCGTCGAGCATTATTGGCAAGTGGGTCGGCACACAGGTTGTGGGATGCGCTCCTGATGAGATGGGTGTCGGCCCGGCAATTGCGATCCCGAAGTTGCTTGACTACACCGGCATTAAAACAGAAGATGTCGGTATCTGGGAAATCAACGAGGCCTTTGCCAGTCAGGCGCTGTACTGTGTGAGAAAGCTCGGCATTGATGAGGCCAAGGTCAACCCTAAAGGTGGTGCTATCGCACTTGGACATCCTTTGGGTATGACCGGATTGAGGCAGCTTGCTACTCTGATGCCCGAGCTGGAAAGACAAGGTCAAGACCTTGGTGTTGTTTCTATGTGCATCGGCACTGGTATGGGCATGGCAGGTTTGTTTGCTCGAGAATGATTTTACTAAAGCTGGGTCAGCGAAAGGGAGTTTGAAGCAGTCATGTCTGAGGACAATCTCATGTGCAGATAGGCGTTTCAGTCACAGCATTGGGATGGTGCATTAAAAGTCAACAGGGCTGATAGTGTACAGTGATAAAGAATGATTCATTAACCAGATATGTACGTGCTTAAGTCAAGGCAGTGGTTACCGTGCATGCTGCCTGCTAGCAGCACGATGTTTGCAGAACTAAGACTGGAGTGCTAAAACCAAATTGTATAGCTTGTTCTTAGTCGATTTCTTATGTCGTCAACAATTTCATTTTTTGCTGGATTGGTGCAGGCGGCTCTGTATGCTCCTGAAGCTGGTGCGAGAATTTGGGCTTTTCTAGTGCTTTTGATGTGAAATGAACTGAGTTCATAGCTCAACTTCCGAGTCATTTTCTTCATCTTTGTTGTGCAAGAGGAATGCTCCGAAACGATTGTGAGACATGATAGCAGCACGCTTTGACTGCGTAGGATTTTCCTCCTGCTTCGGTCGTTTAGTGACTGCTAGCAGTGGTTGCGCACATTCGTCTGCCCAGAACTCGATTCGTGAGCCTTTGTATCGCTTTCGTGTGCCCATGCAGCTGCGAGCGTTCAAAGCATGGCCGATGCTATTCAACGAAACCCAGGCGTGGCCGTTCCTAAAAACGATATCCACTACTTCAAGACCGTGGATGTGCTCAAGGTCGTCTCGTATGACTTCCGCAGTGACATCTGTATTGGCAAAGCGGATGACGAGATTCCTTATGGCGCCATAACAGTAGACCTGCCTCGCAATTCAACCTGGTAAGAAGTTCTGTCTCTGATCCCATTCGATATCGACCTACGTCCTGATCAGCAGGCAACCGAGGCACCAAAACCTGAACCACACACCCTCTTGCCTCTGATGTAGAGATCATTCTGCTTCACATGCTTGAAAAACTGCCGTGCAGCAGCAGGCTCCACAAAAGCAATATATGCCATGCGATAGGTTGACCGCAGGAAAGCATTCATAAGCAATCCTCCTCTGATCACTTTCGTAACGTCAAGAAGGGTGGTGGTAATGGGTAGTCCTTTGAGTGTGAGTGAGCGTTCTTCGTGGCCTGCGGCAAAACGGTCCTTGGCATGCATTGACGCTTCTAGCTCATCTCCTTTGCAGATATCCTCGGTCATCACAGGTGTTAGGAGATTCGGTTCAGATGACGTGGTCCATTTGCCGTCTGCTCTGGTTGTTTGAGATTTCAAGGATCTTGTCCAAACTTTCGTATGTTCCCTTCTAAGAGCACGGATGCATATCTCATCCAACTGAGAAGCCTCGCTGCAGGACTCATCATCGGTGTACAGGGGTGCAGGGGCGCTTGATGCATCTATGAGGACCTGAATAGACTCGATAGGAGTACCAGCGGCTATGAGAGCATGCTTCAGTGCTTCGTACTCACGGGTTGCATTTCGCTGCCTATTGTCAGCTTGTGCTTGAATGCTTTGCAAGGCTGTACATTACCAATGAGACGTATTCAGATATAGATATCTCAATGGTTTCTCTGGTCTGGGTTTCGTACTCGCAGATGTGTTAGCAATGTAAGATATTGGCTAATAAACTTCATTCATACGGCATGTTCAGCTCTATCGGTAACGTTAGAATCGGCATTCAGGGTGTGAAGCGAACCGGCCTTCTCAACAACGTCAACATATGCTCTCTTGATACTGTAATTTCGTCAGCCATGGCGAGAGGTGCAGATTTTCGAATGCGGTATGTGAATGGATCTGAGTATAGCAGATCAAGCTCATGTAGACATTCATTTCTGTGCTCGAGGCAGTCGTGATGGCATGTACCAATGATCGCTCCTTCCCGTATCCTGGTAGCCACGCTTCATCATGCCGCATCATCTCATGTTTCTCTGATCAGCAAACAACGTAGAAACACGCGGCATCATCGTGATTGGCATTGCTCGGAATTTTCGAATGTCTTCAGTGGCTTGTATGAGACTGACATGGTTTCCTAATCCGGCCACACTGCAAAACCATTGATCTAACTTAAGTACAGTATCAGTCTATGATCGCAGCTCAAGATCTGACCTGGTTTGCTGTAATGCTTATCTCGTCACTCCAAGCTGATCTGGTGCACCAATGCCATAGTTATAGTTTTTTGTCCGGGGTCCTTCTTTGACTGAGGCTTTTTCCATGAATGTATCCAAATCATCATCTTCCTGTTTTGTCAAAATTTCGAGGTATGCTGTGTGAGCCTGTATAGAGCTAGATTTTATAGTATTGACTGTTCAATTCACACGCGGAGACAGAAAATACACCCTCTTCTATAACATGACAAATGATCTGCTCGTTTTCGAGCCTCTCGCGCTGCTTTGTCCTTCCTTGGATTCGCTTCAGGGCTTCCTAATCTGTCAGGGCCATATTTTCGAGCATTCACTCGACTCTTTCAACTTCATTGTTGCTTGCATCTTGCTTTGCCATTGGCTCAACAAACTTTCAGGCAAGGGAAAAATCAAGTGACAGGTTGCTGTGGTTTGATGAGGATTGGTTGATCATGCTGAAGGTTGTTGTCGCTACCTGAATGACGTAGACTAGTTTTCTGGCCCAGGGAATACGAGTTTTCCATGAAAATCAGGTTGACCAGCTTTTCATACTCTGCCACCTTGCATAACACCAACGTCAATATCCCTGCAGCTGATACCTGGCAGGTACGAATGGCAAAGTCATTATCTCAAGCCCGGCATTCTCTTCCGTTGTTGATGCATTTTTGGTAGCCTTAATTGTGTTAGATCATGCTTTAGGGGCCAAAGATATTCGTGCGGTATTGCAGTACATGTCGACATGCCTTGTGCTCCAAGTCACTCTTCACTTGTCGTCAGCCTCTTGTCCGGTCAACACTCCAGCGTTCTTCACAGCTTCCACAGTTCCGGCAATCAGTCTTGCTTTCTCCTCTGGATGCAAATCAAGAAAATCTCGAAACTCTTCAAACCACTTACTGTCCATCGCCCTTCCCTTACCTTCGTATCCGACTATCAGCTCCGCAAGAATGCAAAGCGCATTTCGGATAGCCATGTCACCCTCGTATCTTGTCACGAGTTGCTCCTGATCAATATGCTTGAAGACTGACTCCTCGTTCTTCTGATCAACAGCTTCAGCCAGACACTCCATACGGTTCTCGAATCGCCACCATTCCGGAAGGACACCAGAATCCTCCGCAAGATCAAGGTATTTCTGGAAATCTTCAGCAGCATCACCTTTCGCCCAAACAAGGTCATCAGCTAGCTTTCCACTAAAGTAGAGTCCGTGATCTTCCTGTCTGTGAGCATGGTCGAGCTCTACTCGCAGCCGATACGAATCTGTCAGAACCTGGAAAACATCTTCCGGCCTCTTAAATTTCGATAAGTAAGCATTTTTAACACCTTTGCCTTGTACCATGTTGCAAAAGTTTTTATGTTTCGACCAATGTGATTTTTGGCATCTGCAAAAATTAGTGCCTACTACAGGGAGAATATGTTGATGGCTAACATACTCCTTCGAGCAGTAATCGACAAGTCGACAGCCATTGCAACGTTTCAACGGCTTCTGAAAACCTAACGCGAAGCAGTTCCCACAGACAGAGAGTTTGTGGATGCTCATGTATTCATGTTCGATTTGACCAACATAGGCAACGCCTGTAAGTGAGAAGTTTGTGCTGGCTGCCATGACTAGATTCCAGTCCTCACGCAATTCAATAAGAGAAGGAAGTGTTGAGAGAAAGCAGAGCAAGTATTTGAGTCAGCAGTTGCAGAATGGGCCAAAGGTACGGAGTCCGGATCCAGACGGAATATGATTAGTCCGAACTCCACAGCTCTCCTTTTGTGTTTCTGCCCATTGGCAACTCATCGATCGAGCAGAGACATGTCATATTGAGCAAGACCAAGTGGATTTTTTGCCATTGTCATCAATTAAGACTTGTCTTACAAGGGACCAATATGTCAGATCTTAAGGAAAATGGCTAGGTGCTCGATTGTGTCAATGGCTGCTGACACGATCATGGAATAGTTTAGGAAGCAACACCCTGACCTCTATCATGTCCGCGCAAGCAAACTTGAGATGTGGAGTACGACCAAGGTAGTGAAGAGTAAAGTGTAGGATTTGGGAAGCGTATAACGATTCTGTAGGAAGATTTGCGCATAAGATTGGAATTTTGAGGCTGCAATCACTTCATAATGGTGTTTGCCTGGATGGATATCAGGACCAGCGTAGCATTGGGCCGGGAGATCGAAGCCTATTGAATCTGAGTATTATTATGCCTATCCTATGGATAACGATACAACGCTTAAGGAAAGAGAAGGTAAGACGGATCTCTCATACGATTCGTATGGGAGGTTCGTCGGTTCGGCTCTTGGCAATTCCCGAAATGGTAAGGCTGATTCTCCATACGATTCGTATGGGGAATCGGTCGGTATGTTCCTGAACCTATTATTCCTGAGATTCATGACAATGGAATGAAGAGCGATCCTTTCGTGTGATGCAAATTGAAAGAGTACTAATCTTCCGGATCAGCCTGAAGAGGATGTGCCGGCGGCAGAGACCACCTGGTGGGAAATATTTCATGCAAAGTTCTCAGCGTCGTTGTTGCGCTAACACTGCTCAATGTCATTGTTACTAATACGCACGAAGTCAAATTCCAAGCATATCACGCAACGCAAGTCTCGATTGTTGTTCTAGATATACCGGCAAGTTGCTCTTATCTGATTTTCTCACAGTAATGTACTCCATCTCTGTCTATACACCTCTACCACTTCCAGTTGCCTGAAGACAGGAGCCCTCTGATGTGCTCAATACATTTTAACAATTACTTCATCCGTGGTATTCAATTGAAAACCTCTTGTTGCTTCATTCGAGATCGTACACGGAACACTAAAATGAACCACCTTTCCCAAGCCCATGACTCGGTTGGGGTTTTCCGCATGCCACAAATCATACATTCGAGCCGAGGATGAGTACTCTCATGTTGGTTTGCCCGGCTAAGACATGGCATAATATTCATTGTGTCCCTATGCTACAGACGGTGGGCAAAAGCTCGAGGATGCAGCCTATTGTGGTCTTGCAAAAAGAGTGAAAATGCACGACAGTATACATGAGGAATTAAAGCGAATGCCGGTTACAGAGCAGCCTGCCTCTCAGAACCATACTGTCGGCTCAGGTAATTGTAACTGATTCCCCCTGTCCTCCCAGTATTGGCTATTGGCCCAAGACCCAACCAATGTTTCATTTCGTCACTGAGGTCCTCTTGGATTTCTTTAGGCAGCTTGGCAGTCCAGTTGACCTGCTGCCGCAGGAACGGAGCAGTATAATAACCAAATAACAATGCACGATCCTGATCTTTGGTAATATTCGCACCACTTGTGTGCCACACGCGTCCGTCCATCAGTATCACATCTCCAGCCTTAGCTTCGAAAGGGACCAACAAATCATTCGCATTCTTAGGAATGTCAGCATGAAACTCGTACTTGTTGGATCCAGGAATGTACAAAGTCGCTCCGTTGTCCTTGTACACATCAGTCAAGCACCAAATCGCATTGATTGCCCAAACTTCCTTCCAAGGATCTGGCACAACGATGCTCTGATCAGAGTGTAACGCCATAGATTGTGATCCAGGACGGGCAATGTTGGCAGTAAAATTGCTGATCAAGAAATTGTCCCCTAGGACGAATTTGACCATCTCCACAATCTTCGGATGGGCTATGAGCTCCCTGAAGATCTTATCTAGCTCAAGTAGGTAGAAGACACGCACATTGGATGCGTTCGGATCAAGATGAGGTAGGTAAGTCTTGTCGCCTCGCGACTCAGATTCTTCTTTTGCCTTCCAGAGACAATTGAGTACAGACGCAGCTTCATCCTTGCTCAGTACATTTGGAACCACAGCCCAACCTTCCTTGTGCAGATGTCGCTTGATAGTGTCTGTGCTTGGCGCACCATTCATGGTCATGCTGGGCTTCGAGCTCGAAGAATGAGGCACGAGCGTCTAAAAGCTGGAATACAGCCCGACTGAAAGAGGGAACAATTATGGCAACGTCCTCCTTGTAGTCTTCTTAAGTTGAACTTGATGCACTGACAGCAAGTCCAAAATTTCTAATCGCTGACACTATAGGACCGTATCATGCGTCTGCTGACTAGAAAACAGTGTAATACGACAAACCGAGATTGAGCTCTATATGATTGTTTGACCCTGATGACTTGTGCGATCGCCTCGGCACGCTCAGCCACTCAATATAAAGATAGCCAACTGACAAAGTAGACCCCGAACAAATTCTGGAGTTAGGTATTGAATTGTGGTCGTAAGGAATAAGGTAGGTTGGTTCACCTCGGCACCCCGCATGAGGTGCAGATTAGTCATGCAGGGGTGTTTGGGCAACATATTCTTCACTCGACTCTGGCGAACACACTCAGGCCCTTACCTAGACCAAAGGCAAGAGGGTAAGTGAAGCAAAAAATTTAAGCGAGTGCTTGAAGAAGTCGTTGATGCCCTTATATTAGCTGAGTCTGTTCTTGCTTGCAATCTGCCATAGTTTTTCATGTTTCTACTTCTGTTTCATCAATCTGCTTGAGTATCCACGAAATAGTCGTATCTCGTGCCTTTTCCAACTGCTTGAGCTTGCTCAGAGGCATGGAGGTGTAATCAATACCCGGAACGACTTTTGTTTGAACGTCTTGTGAAGGCTTTGGCGAGTCAGATGTAGGGCTGTCTTGTGCCTTCGAAGTTTTCTTCTCAGCCAGTAACCCGCGCAGAATTTTGATACTATTGTCTCTATCAGCCAATTGTTTTGCCAACCGCTCCTTCTGTTCAGCCTCTTGTTTGGGCGTGAGATTCGGCGTGGCATCGACCTTCAGCTTCTTCTGTAATGGGCCTGCATTGGCGAACGTCTGCCATTTGCGGATGGCTTCCTTTGCAACATTAAGAATATGATCGAACCTAACAGGGCCCAACAGCACTCCGCCGTACCATCTAGCCACTACAACAGCTCCTGTAACATCCAGCTCAGTCAGCAATTTCTCAAGCTTCTTGCCTGCATATTTTTCGCCATCATCATCCGAGCCAGTATCATAGATGGTCCTGGTTGCAGCATTCAAGCCAGTCACTGAAGATAAACTCTGTTGCTTAGATGGCTTTCTCCAGGCTAGAATACGATGAGAAGCATTCTTGTATGGCTGATGCGCTTGAAGGATCTTTGCCGCAATTGCTGGTGAGAAGGCTGCCACAAAAGTCGAAGTACGATCTTCTATTGAGGAAGATTCAAAGATGTTAATGGTATCTGCTACTTGATTCGACGAAGGTTTTTCAAACTGATCGTGGCTTCTCTTCGACGCCATTGTGACGATTGAGTTCGAAAGCGTTTCACCTGTTAGTCGTGTTCTGCTCAGCGTCTTTCATGACAAAATTTGGTATTTGCCTGCTGGTACATTTATTGGTCAACGCGTCCTCGACTTGAACCTTCACCACGACATGCATGCTACACAGAAGCAGACCAACCCCATCACGATCGGAACATTGAAAGCTGCAATAATGAAGAACAGAGGCCTCCCAATACTAGAACCTCCCGGCGCACAATCCAAGAGGTATAACGTGAAGCGGTTGCCTGCAAGGTCCCAATGGATAATGGCATCTTCAAAGTGCCGAAGATGAGCCGGCCTCTTACGCAAAAAAATGCAGCACATGTAACCTCTCCCGCACTGCTTCCCACGATAAATGCCTCATGCATGTACCTTGCAGCTTCCGATGAGAAAATCCCCACCCGGACCTGGTGCAAAAGCTGCTGGAATCACTCACGATGTACGAGCGTTCAGCGGAAGTTTCCGCTACAGCTCTTGCTCATTATTGTCCACCACACTGACCTATGTACTTTTTTGAGTAGAGGGCACTGGCGTAGCTTGCAAACCTACTCATAATAAAGCAAGCTCTCTTTTGATCTTAGGACATCACAGGACCAGACTAAGCCAGCAGAGCTGACACTGCTCAAACCTACTCAGCATGGCCTCCATTAAAGCTAACTGCCGCAAAGTAATGTGCATAGGCCGCAACTATGCGTATGCTCCCACAGTGTTTTGCTCCTCCTCCAGACTCCTGGCTAATCTCTCAATCACAGCGACCATATCACTGAACTCAACAACACACGCCCCTCCCGGCCCTTCTTCTTCCTCAAACCCACTTCCTCCATCCTTCCACCACCCCACACAAAAACGCCAATCCACATCCCCCGCTCTGTCAATGTCCATTACGAAGTTGAACTTGGAATCGTTATCTCTCAACAAGCAAAAAACCTTCATTTCTCTTCCAACCAATCTGAAGCTGACAAGGAAGCTCTTCAGTATATAAAATCATATTTCGTTGGCATAGATCTAACAGGTCGGAATGTCCAAGAAGCTGCCAAGAAAGCGGGGCTCCCGTGGACGATAGCCAAGGGCTTCGATACATTCCTGCCGATCAGCAACGAGATTCCCAAGAGCAAGATACCAGATCCACATAATGCGAGATTATGGTTGAGCGTGAACGGAACCACGCAGCAGGACGACAATACAAACCTTATGCTATTCCGGATCCCGAGGATTTTGAGCGACATCAGTCAAGTCATGACATTGGAAGAAGGAGACATCGTGCTCACTGGTACACCAAAAGGTGTTGGCCCGATCGTGGCAGGTGATATCGTTAAATGTGGCATTGAAGTCGACGGCAAAGAACTCGAGGAAGGTGCCATTGAGATCGGCGTCGAAGATGCGCCAGAAGGCGGATATGAATTTTCGAAGATATAAGCAAGGCCCGTTGCGAATCGTCTCCTGCAGAGCGCTCAACCAGGAATTTGATGCCTTCCAACACTTCTTCCTATGAGTCTCTAAACTCCGCTCATTGCTTGCGGCTGGTGAGCATGTCTTCAGACAGTGTAGCACGTCGATTTCTGATCTATGCCTACTTAGGTGGTGCAGCCACTACAAAACAGCCTGATCTGAATGCCTGATGCAAAGAATGCCCTTCCTTATGCTTTACGCTCTCACAGCTGTAAGTGTAATCAACAAATCGACTCACAATCTCTTTCCAGGCATGATCCAATTCGATTGGCTAACCTGCAACATCACGATGGCGGTCTCAGGTGGTGGTGGAAGCTTTACGCAAGAGCAAAATCCAACAAGACGGACCACACGCCGATCGAAATTGTTCAGACAGCGATAGCACTTGAATACATGAGCGAGTAGGTGACTGCCACACAACCGAAATACTTGCCAAATCTCCTTTTCCTTGAAGGACATTGACATAGATTCATGGTTAACTAACTATATACCGAACATGAAAACCTTACCTCAATCCACACTAGTCCAAGTATGTAGCGCTCTCTACGGTGAATGCCTGCATCTTTCACACTGTGTTCTCGAGTTTTCACATTGGTGTTATCCAGCTTCCAAATCACTTGTGCTGATTTGAAGAATGGGAATCTCTGGTGGTGTATCATGTCGGTGCTTCCGCTTCTTGCCTAGAAAATTCTGGCCTTCCTCAGTTTCGGTCTGCTTCTGCCGCTTCGGAGGACTCTTCACGATTGGCGCCGCCGGAAGTCCAATTGAATCGCTTGTCTCCGACACCACAACCCGTCTTTTCTTGTCCGAAGGCACCAAGGTCGGAACTCGCTTTCGCAGGGCACGATTGGGTAGATTTGGTGACAACAGAACTTCTGGAGAAACTGTATACATCTCATCAGGCGGCAGACCAAAGACCTCCTTGCGCTTCTTTGACCCGCGCACGGGCGCCCTCGGGATAGGTGTAGGCTGCGGCGGTGGTGTAACATCTACTGATGCCAATAGTTTAGTGGCTGTTTGACGTCCGGCTGCCATTTCCTTCTGTGATATGAAGCGACCTTTTTGGTTACGAGGTCGAAATCCTGCAACCTTGCGCTTCTTGGTGGGAGAGAGGACTTCTTTGATGAACGAGGCAGAGTTGCCTTTCAATACATTCTTTTTGGCTTGTTGCTGGGTAGCAACTGGCTTAACTATTGACTTGGAGGCCAAACCCTTGTCTGGACGAAGGATACCGGAACAAGAAAAGTCGTTGTTACCGCTTTCGCCTTGGCTTCGGGCTTGATAATCCTTGATCCTGTTCGACCTTCGTGAGTAATCGGTCGGTGGCTTGGACTGTGTAGAAGCCGCAACATCACAAATGGCAACGTTCTCGTCTCGACAGGCAGCAAGCAGGATAGCACAATCTTGAGCATCATTTAGTGTCCACTGACCTTTACTCAACCATTGCTGAAAGTATGTTTGGCAGTTAGAATCCAACATGCCAGACGCAAATCGCCTCAATAAGATGGCAATAAAGTCTTTACTCATTGTTGTTCGCACAAAGGAGGCTTTAAATCTTTCCAAATATTCCAAGATATTCTCCTTTTCTTGCTGTTTCAGGGTCAGTAGGGTTTGAAGGAATTGCCAGTCTATTCTCATATCTATTGAGATGTTCATGAGATTAATTGATGGTTGTGCAACCTCCATATGGATCTCTGGTCGTGGTGGAACGTGCGAGGCTTTCTCCAAAGGAGTCTGTACCTCATGTGCTATATTGCTGATAGCATTGGGTTGTCTTGCAGGAGGTACAGTATCTGCCTCTACTTCAAGCTGCGGTTGTGCTCCTACTTGAGGAATATTCTCTCCCAGCACTATGTCACCTATTCGCTGACTGTTCGATTGGATTGTATCGATTTGACCGATTGGCCTCCAGAGGCTAGCATCAGAACCAACCACACTCTGCTGAGCTTGTACAGTCAGCCAAGAGCTTGCACAGATACTAGATGAAGAACTCACTGGGATAGCATTCTGCTAGGAGATTAATACTGTCTGGTATCTTGTTGATAGCAGTCTCCTGTGCAGCCACTTTCTCCTCAATTCGCTGCACAAGGTTGTGAAGCTTGTTTTCGAGATATACGATCGCATTCTCATCTGCTTTTCCACCAAGCTCATCTCGAATTTGCTTGACTGTTTCGATATTGGTCTGCTCCAGCTCATCGATTTTTTTCCGAAGCTGTTTCAACTGTTCACTGACATTACTGAGAAACTCCTCACTTTTCCGGCAAGCTTCTTTGCTGATGGCAAATCCTTCAACAAGATACTGTTTGGAATCTGTTTGAGCTTGTCGGAGCTTCTCTTGGTCATCGAGAACTGATTTGATGGCATCTCCTAAGCCTTGGACGGAGGATTTAGTTTCGCTTTGACTCTTGCAGATCTGCTTAAAGTCATCTTGGATAGTGTTGATCAGTTTCTGCAGTTTCGAGAGTTCTTCTTGTCGGACTGCAACCTCTGTGCGGAGCCCTTTTACCTCGTCGAAAATCACTACGTTTTCTCTCCTTAACTGGTGAATTTTGAGGGCTTCTATGGCCTCCTTGGCTGTCGGTCGGTTGTTAGGCATGGTGGTCTAGAATTCTGCAGTGATAGTAAGTGTAGGATTTTCATGTCAACGATGCTGAAGTGGAAGAAATGGAATAATAATCCAGTTGGAATCGGCATTTGAATCATTACGAACTGTTTGTAAGGGAAGTGTATAATAGGTGGATATGGGCTGAAGCACAAAGAGGAAGGCGCGGCCATGTTTGGGATGTCCTGTTGGAGGCCAGGACAGCAAGGAGATGGTCAATGGTGCCATTTATAGATCGATGGAAGTTTTGATGAATATCATATTTTAACCAGTCTATCAGTGAGCATTAATTGTTCTCGTTTACTCGTAACACATTCGAAAGTTGACAATCTTCTGTGCAAGTTGAGAGAACAACTTAGCCAACAACCATATGCGTGCAAGTATGAATGACCATCATTGTGCGCCATCGTCTCGTTCGAACACAATAATCAATCAGCTCAAACTCGTGATATGAGCCTGCTCATCCACGCAGGCCATGGTAGTATTGCATAACATGTAAAGAAAACCGCACTTTTGCAACTGATGCTCGAGTCAAGCAGTCAGAGACAAGCTTCATCCCACTTTTCTCAAAACACAGTTGGTTGATGTCGTAAACAAACGCCGTCTAATGCTCGTGATATAGAAGACGAGTGTCGTTATCATGTATTGTGCTTAGATGAGGTCGGCAACGTTCATTGGCATCTCCTCGATCTGTGTGCTGTAGAACTGTTCGATTTCTCGCATCATTCTGACGTCATCAGCAGTGACGAAGTTGATGGCAACACCCTTTCGACCGAATCGACCACCTCGACCGATACGGTGAATATAGTTCTCTCGATTGGCTGGCAAGTCGTAGTTGATGACTAGGGAGACTTGCTGCACATCGATACCTCGAGCAAGCAAGTCGGTGGCGATCAGGACACGGGAAGAGCCGGATCGGAATTCCTTCATGATGACATCTCGCTGAGCCTGTTCCATGTCACCATGCATGGCGGACACAGTGAAGTCACGTGCAGTGAGCTTGTCGGTGAGCCAGTCGACCTTTCTGCGAGTGTTGCAGAAGATGACCGCCTGAGTGATGGTAACGGTTTCATAAAGATCGGAAAGAGTGTCAAGCTTCCATTCTTCCTTCTCGACTGCGATGTAGAATTGCTTGATACCTTCAAGGGTAAGTTCAGCCTTCTTGACCAAGATACGGACGGGGTCCCTCATGAATTTGGTAGTAACCTCGAGGACGTCTTGTGGCATGGTGGCGGATAGCAGAACAACCTGGGTGGATTGTGGGAGAAGTTGGAAGATGTCGTAGATCTGCTCAGTGAAACCTCGTGAAAGCATTTCGTCAGCCTCGTCGAGGATGAACATCTTCATGTTGTCGGTCTTGAGCACTCGTCGCTGGATCATGTCCTGGACACGACCTGGAGTACCAACAACAATTTGAGGGCCATCCTGCAGAGCCTTCATGTCCTCTCGAACATTGGTGCCGCCAATGCAGGCGTGGCATTCAACATTCATGAAGTCACCGATAGCGACCACAACTTTCTGGATCTGCTGTGCAAGTTCGCGAGTTGGCGCAAGGATCAGAGCCTGGCAGGCCTTGAGGTTTGTGTCGATTTTCTGCAGCGCAGAGATGGAGAATGTGGCGGTCTTGCCAGTACCGGATTGAGCCTGCGCGATCACGTCGGAGCCTGCGAAAATCAGCATTTGATCCCTCGTAGATGGTATCAGCACGGAGTTTACCTTTGATGACCGGCATAATCGCACGCTGCTGAATCGCAGACGGTCGCTCGAAACCGTAGGCATAGACACCTGCGCTTTATCAATTCTAGACTTCTCACTTCCTCAACTTCTAGACGTACCTCTGAGGAGCTCGGATTTCAGGTTCATCGAGTCGAAAGAGTCGGTGACTTCATCGTAGTTGGACTCGATTTGCCCTGGGAAAAAAAGGTTAGCCTGTGCTATGAATTGTGCGAGCCCGGCGCAGGATTTGACAGAATCGTCTTCACCCGTAGAGTCTGCTATGTTCGTCCTGGGATGTTGCACCTACCCTCAGGGATTTCTTCGAGGCCTTTGTCAGCCATGATTGTGATAGATCAGATGGGAGATCACAGGCAACCAGCCAGTGATCTTCAAAAATTCGTGAGGTGGCGCTTTACTACGTCGCTGTCTATAGCAGCAACGGTGTGTTCTTGAAGTTGTGTCTGGTGTGCTAGGACGATAGAATTCTCAAATACGAGAATTCAGGTGTTCTAGAGAAGTGGTGGTATGTGTTATGTGGGTAGTTATTTGGAGTTGGGAAACAGGAAAAACTTGAACCGATATAATAATTTTTTGCGCAGAACGAATGGTCACGTGTTTTGCAAACGATGGCTGTCCTTCACTTTCTACGTGCGAAATTTTGCCATGCTCGTGGCGACGAACGAAAGACAGTTGACTGCGAGAAAATTCATTGGTTACCGCAAGAGGACGTATAAATTCGTGACTCACCCCGACATTTAGCTTTTGCAGAACGGGCGGCCCTTGGTTAAGGCAAAAGGCAGTCAAACCATCACACCTGAAGTTGCCGAGTCGGATCTCCAAGGCAGCCGACTTAGTAGCCTTTGCGCACGTGCTCCTTAGTCCAGCAATGGGTGCAGTGACACAAGTCACGCCAGCCAGCTCGAAAATAGTGCTTCGAAATGACTCTTCTGGCACTCTACTAAGAAGCACGACTGAGGACGTTGATGCAGTTCCGGGGCAATATGTCCGCCACCACCCGCTTGGAGTCCGCCCGGGCGGAAATGCCTTGACCTCAGACGAGGATCTCTCCCTTTCAATGGGCATTCTGGGTCGCATCCCAGACTCACTCCTTCTCCTTCTGCTCGAATGGCTGGACCAGGATGCACTTGTGCAGCTGGCCTGTACCTGCCGGGGACTCTTCGCCTATGCCACACACGATCAGCTTTGGAGAGAGCTTGCGCTAAGCCAGTCCGACATGGAGATTGAATGGCGTGGCAGCTGGCGAGCAAGTCTTCTCAAGGTGTCGTCGCAGCTACCAAGGATTGACTGCCACTATTTGTTTTCTGATGCGTTGTATAGGCCTTTCCAGTGCACGCATGTTTCACTGTTACCCTTCACGAGTCGTATACCAAAGCGCAACCAGATCTCTAGGCTAAAGAATTTGAGTGTTGAAGACTTTGCATCCAGCTGGTCTGACAGACCATTTATACTTACCGAACCCGTCACGAAGTGGCAAGTATACCAGAACTGGGATGAAACGAGCCTTCTCAAGCGATTTGGAAGTGTCAAATTTCGGGCTGAAGCAGTTGATTGGACATTGAGCAACTATGTGAAGTACATGAACAACAATCAGGATGAGAGCCCACTATACCTGTTCGATCGTGCCTTTATCCAGAAAATGGAGCTCGAGGTGGGAAAAGGAGGAGCGTACGAGCCGGCAGAATGTTTTCAGGAGGATCTTTTTGTGCTTTTGGGTGAACATCGTCCAGACCATAGATGGCTCATCATCGGCCCAGAGAGAAGCGGAAGTACCTTTCATAAAGATCCTAATGCAACTAGTGCCTGGAATGCGGTGATTCGAGGCTCGAAATACTGGATCATGTTCCCGAACTCGGTTATGCCCCCTGGAGTGTACGTCTCTGACGACCAGAGTGAAGTTACGAGCCCGTTGTCGATCGCAGAATGGCTTCTAACCTTTCATGAAGAAGCTCGTCAGACATTGGGATGTATCGAAGGGATCTGCGGGGCAGGAGAAGTCTTGCATGTGCCGTCAGGATGGTGGCACCTTGTGGTCAACCTCGAGCCCGCCATCGCCATCACGCAGAATTTCGTGCCAAAATCACACCTTTCCGCAGCTGTCAACTTCCTCAGGAACAAGCCAGACCAGGTATCAGGATTTCGGAGCACAATCCAGGATCCGTATGCACTGTTCATGCAGAGACTAGAGCAGGCACACCCAGATCTCTATGCGCTCGTGCAAGAGAAAGGCGAGAAGAAGCGGAAGTGGGAAGATGTAGTTGCAGTGGGAGATGCGGATGGTGCAAGCCGTGGGGCGTTTAGTTTCGGATTTGGCGACGACGACCTTGAGGAGGAGGATTGATTAATGGCATGCCACACTCTTCGTCGAGATCATGTCAGAGCTGAAGGCCAAATAGCCAACGAAAGCTCCGACAGCTACAGCAATCATGATCCAGCCGTTGTAGGTCATGAACAGGAGCCTGCCAAGCGTTAGCATGTCTCATCGCTTTCTCTCTCTCCCTTTCTTCGGCTCCGTCCTTACATGATGAAGAAGCTGTAGAAAACCTGGACAGCATACAACAGGCCCTTCACAATCTTCCCTTTTCGTTCCGCACTCGTCTTCGTATCTCTTCCTACAACCAAATATGAGCTTGACTCCTCTTCTCTCACGGCATCGCCTTGGTAGTCTTAGCGACCATGAACAACAACGCCGCGTCAGGGTAGACATACTGGAAGCACTGCTGCTGAACGCAGACATTCTTGCATCATGCGCTTGTTCGTATCTCCTGCTTACCGACCTGATGCATTCGTAGCCGGCCGTCAGGATAACGATGGCAAGAAGCGACCAAAGAAGGGACCAGGTGCTGGTAACGCGCCACTGCTTGAAGATGATACAGAGGTTATGGGAATCCCACGTGAAGATCATCTGCACATGTTAGACTTCATGCTGCTGAGCTGGGGCAAACATCCGAATACGCGTACGTTCATTGAGCATTGATCTCCCATGTCCATGTCGCCGTGGTCCATATGGCCGTGATCCATGTGACTATGGTCCATCTTCTCAGTGTCTTGACGTGACAACGAAGCACCACAACGTTAAAATCAGAATGCCGTGAAGAGATCAGTACCACTTGCAGTGCGCAATAAAACGGACACAATCTGCAGTTCGCGTTGGTATAGTCGCTCCTGAGTTTCACATGCAATGACCCGCATGCGATATCAGTGGTGTCATCAACCGAACTTCTACCGTTTCACGCACCTACCTTTCGTGTTCCTGCAGTTTCAGATTTCAGTTCCTGCAGCACCACACGACTTGTCGCAACACACTGTCGCTATCGCCGCACCCGTCTCTCGTACCTCTGCCTATCCATGTAGCACAATTTGCAAAACTAAAACCTTAACGCAATCGCATCATGGCAGAAAATGTGCCCCCAACATCCGCCTCGAAGGCCGCTGCAACGACAAGCAATTCCGACCGCGGCATACCCTATTACGAAAAACTCCGCCGTGATCTGCGTGATACGATAAATAAAAAGCGCCTTCTCGACCGTAACCTCGAGGCCCTCGAACACCAGATCTTCCGTGCCGAGACTTCCTACCTCGAAGAGACAAGCGCCGCCGGCAACATTGTCAAGGGCTTCGACAACTACATCAAAGCTGCCGCAACAACCAACTCGACAGCGGCCTCGGGAACGATAAGTGGCGCTGCAGCCGGAGGGACACGGAGAAAGGCGCAGGTGAACGATAGCGACCGAGTGTTCAGCAAGAGCAGTGTCAGCTACCGCGACGGCAAGGATGGGGAAAGTGGGCCAGGGAGCGCCGTGAGTACGCCGGGCCAGGGCAGCACACCGGTCGCCAGCGCAGGTGGCTTTGAGAAGGACAGGAAAAAGAAGAAGGGATCAGCAAACAATGGTGGAGACGACGACACCGATTCCAGGGCACCGAAGAGGCAGAAGATGTCTTTTACCAGGAAAGGACATGATGACTGAAAAACGATACAAAAGAATCTACATCAGGTTATGTTCAGGCATGTCGACTGCATGCTATTGGACGGAAAAGCTTTAGACCAGAACAGGTACGGTGTTTCGTGCAAAGAAGACCTTCAGAGTACAGGCATGAAAGCCCATCGATTGCATCAGAAATATACCACGAGCGCCATGAGGCAGACTCAACATCATCATGCGAACAAGACACAACTCACTACTACTGATGATCCTTCAGAACCACAAGCACCCTCCAATCGGTACTGATTTTATCATTCGCAAGGGACAAGGCGAAAAGCCGGATCATGTGAACTACTTAAAGCATGAGCACAGGTGGAAGTGGCGTCACAACTACCAAGATATCCTCTTCCACGGCTCGCCTTGATGAGCATACAGATCGACAAGCTTCAGGCTGGGTTTTACAGCAGAAATACGAAAGCCGTTTAGAAGTCGAGAGCAATTTCAAAGATGCGGACACAGTGCCTCCGAATGTGGTTGTGGAAGGAATTCTGAGATCGTGCCAGATCCCGCCATATCATTGCACGGAGTCAAACAAGAGACCATTGTCCCAGAAGGCTGCATCGAGAGATCTCCCTAAAGGCCGTGATTACATGTTCTATGTAGAACGTGGGATAAGCATTACCTGTCAAAGCGCGTAGAGGCATGCCATAGAAGCTCCGCTTCACGAAAAAGCATCAAGACCGAGTTCGCTGTCTCGCACCCAAACCTGCCGCCAAAGTTGCGGGCTTTGCTTCATGGCTTTAAGCACAAAGCATCGGTTAAACTCTGGTGACAGAAGTGATCTTTTAAGTCGAAGCGAACGAGTAACGAACAAATAGTTCGAATAGACACGTGACCATAGAGTAAACCGAATTTCTTCGCCTTTGGAAGATACTGTCGTATTACATATCCACGCCTGTCGTGGTTTTTATCTACCTTTGTTGGAATCCTTGTTCATGTCCTTGCGCCAGTAAGATCCTGTTAATATCTACCATTACCCGTCACAAAGAGATGGAATGAAACTTCAAACGACCAGCGCCATATCTCTCTCCCTCCTGCCGTGGGTATCATTCGTCAAGTCAAGAATTCAATGAGCGTGAATCATTATCATCGGCACAAAAGAAATGGTTCATAGTGTAATTCGTGTCGGTATGCATACGTGAGTGGAGTGTATGTTCAAAAGAAGTTTCCAGGTGGCTTCACGGTTCCACTCAGTCTTGCTGTTGTGCCTGTTGAATATGTATATGTGTGCGTGTGCACAGTCGAGTTCTCTGGTATCTGCACGATCGACGACATGCTCGAAGGCTTTCGTGACTGCGAGCTTCGAGGTGTAAAGCCACTCCCTTTATCGCCGGTATAGGTAAGCCGAACCAATGGCGCGAAGTCTTTACCATGGACGGAGGACGGTGAAGACCAGAGATCATCGGCATCTTTGCCAAAAAGATCCTGGTACAGGCTTTCGAATTTGTCAGGAGCTTGGGACGTCGGAGATGAAACGCAATTGATGTTAGGAGTTTTACTTGGTATTATCGGTGCTTGATACTGTGTTTTCGGATGTTCTTGCAGTGATTTGTCCAGCACCTCTTTGGCTAATTGAGATTCCATGTCGAGCCAACTATCTTGGTTCGTCTGAGGTTGACCTTTCGCTACGGTTGGACGAGTGTGTCCAAAGTCATCCTTGATAGCTGTGACAACAGGCTGCCGGATTCTATGTTCTGGTGATGGGCTCACTGTTCGGGAAGCTTCCCGAGATCGAATTTTGGAGCGGGTAAGCTCGGCCATAATTCCTCCCAGCGTTGTTGAATCTGCTCTCTTAATGCCGATGGTTTCGTCTTCACCTCGAAGCGGTGAAGCTTGGATAGGCGACAGTCTGCCCACTGGACCAGCAGATTCCGAATTCATTCGTCTCTTTGCAGAAGAATCAGGGAAATGGTTGTCCGCATGCCAAATTGGTCGGCCGGGCGTTGAAGGTGGCGTTGTCTTTGGCGTAGGCGACTCTCCTGGGATGATAGACGAGGGTGTTTGTTTTGACTTTCGCACCTTCTTCTTTCGCGGTTTGGCTTTCGCTGGTGGCATCGAGTGGGCCTCGAGTGCATCGAGATAGGTCGATCGTATCTGCGCGACGAGCTTTCTGATATCATCCCCTGTGGTTTCTTCTTCTACCAAGCTAGTATGTGCTGTGGATATCGATGGATCTGCATGGGAAGAAACCAACGAAGCGCGATGTGGCGAGGAGGTACCGGACCATGTATCAAACCCGTTATCTGATACGGATGTGCCACTCATTCTTGGTTGGTACACTTCTTGGCCGTCAAGTGCTGGTGCGGGAGGTAGATCAAGAACAAACGAAGAAGATGACGGCTGTGCGGGCGAAGTGGCTACAGAGGCATTTCTGTGGTATTGGTGTTGGTGTTCTGACATGGCAAGCTGTCGTGCAGCTCCCTCTTGACCATACAACTCAACCAGGCGACCGTATTCTGCTCTCCGGAGTGCTTCAAGGGTTGCGTTGTTGTCTTGCGGACGGCTGTGAAGGGTAGCCTGCAAGGACGCTGAGCTTCCACGAGAAGCGGAATGGTGACTCCACGCAGAACGCTGCGAATCGTAACTTTGCCTTGGAAGATTTGTGAAGGAAGGTGGAGAGAGACCCAATCCGATGTTCGTACTTGTGACTTCAGGATTCCTCATTTGGAAAGTATGTTGTACACTTTGTGTCTCAGGCTTTGGTGTACTTGGCCACGTTTGTGGATGTGAGTGTGCGGAAGTGGCCGGACTACTTTGATGTGTGAACAGACGTGAGTCGGTGGTAGAGGCTCTAGGTGTGCCTTGGTTTCGCGACATGGGTCGCTCCTTCTTCCCAACTATGTAATCACCTTTCCGGATATCCTGCAAGGTCCTTTGAGGATCTTGACTGGTTACCGTTAAATCGCCTGAGCTCAATCTACGACTTGCTTGCAGCCTAACAGGACCGTTGCCCTTTTGCGGGATTGTACCAATGGTAGGCGCCTTCCCAGCTGGCACGCTATCGTATGAGAAAGACCGTACGTATGTCGCATGGTTCTCAAGTTCCTTCTGTGCATCAGAAGTGCTCTTCGCGCGAGATTGATACAAGAAAATTGATGGGCGATATGAAGCTGGCGCGAATTGTTGGGATATGCTCGGGTGCTCCAGTCCGCTACTTGATGCAGTTGATCGACTTCGCCGATTCAGAAACTTCTTGATGCGCGTGTCCATTTTGACCAAAGAAGTTGAGTGAGCGAGAGGATAACAGAATGGTGCTCACTAATTACTTGGAGAAGGTAGATTCATGTCACTAGGTGAGATATTTGAGTTGTCCAACAAATCAGGTCGAGATTGTGCCGCGATGCAAACAGCAAGGTTGATGTGAACAAACCCTGAAGTGCACATGGTCTCAAACAAAAGCCATAAGTAGAACTACTTGCAGAAGCTTCAGCTCTGACTTGAATTGAATTCGAGGCAACCTGGGCTTGAGGAAGTATTGACGTGATGTCCACCACTGCCTTGTCAAAGCGGAAGTGAGATGTTAAAAGTCTGTGGTTGGGCATGGTCCGGGGCACGAGCGCCAGAGAAGTCTAAATGAAGTCAGCGGCAAGCTAATCCTTGCCTAACTCGAAAATGGGCCGGGTATGCAAGTCTCGTCTGCAGAACACTCGCTAAGTGGAAATCATTGTCCGTCAGCCACAACAGTACAATCTGCATTCTGTGTCTCGGCCCCATGGTAGTCAGAGCACAGGTCATGTCGGCTGCCTGCAGGTATTATTTGACAGGTTTGTGCTCTCGATCGTTATTGCGACACAGGTGCATACGTTGCACAGAGTGAACCTTAGCAGTTTGCTCTCTGGCAAAGTATCATTCTAAGGCTCAACCTTGCTAGTGTCGCTGGTTGAAGCACGAGCGTTTTGCCGGAAAGCTTCGCGAAAGCACCACGCGAGTTGAAGCTCCAGTTTTTCTTGCTTCCGAAATACGTTGCTGCTCAACTTGTCGGCATCCGGTAGCGATAACATCCTTCAACTATGAGTAGGTTCATGCACGCCATGATAAACGCGACAAAAAAGTGAGCTCCATCAATTGGAAACGCAACCATTGATCTTAAATTGCCCGAGTACTATCCGTATGGTTTCGGAATTGTGGCTTCGATTGGCGAGGACGACTCCATCGTCATGCCTCCCTGGTCACCGGCTGTCGCAATTCAATCCCAGGCTAAGCTCTAGCCGTTGGGGTCTCGTGCCACGTTCCGAACTGCATCTGGATAGCAGAGAACAAAGCAGCCGTGATCATGACAACCATCACCATCTCTAACAGCTCGCTCCTTTGTCTCGTTTGGCGACTGATTGTGTAGGGTTACTACGACTTCTAAGAATTGGTACGCGCTCACAACTGTATCACTTGGGCCTGGATTAAAAGCATGTTGTTCATATAGGTAAAACATTTCGAAACTCTCAGGCCGGAAATGCAAGCCCTATTATGAATTCTCACTCTATATGCATTACCAGGAATCTCTTTCCTTGTTGAAGGATTTTTTTCATATCAGAAGCCCAGGGGATATGCTTGTTGGAAAATTTTGGAGGCTGCGAACCACCGTAATTGCATGCGAAACAATCGTGCGACTTGGCCTAAATGCATCCAATCGAGCTCGAGATATCCTTCTCCAACCCGCGCATTGCGACGATATTGCTCGTATTTCGATTGAAGTGGAAGAGCTTTGTAACAATTTTAAATTGCTTTCTTTCTTTGCTTGGAACAGCCTGGGAACTTGGTACTAAGTAACTGCACGAAGTCGAGACTCTCAATAGTGATGTGTCGTTGAGATACAAGAGGAAGACCTTGTGTTGGTCGACACACGCTCTGTGTAACAGTTTCATAGCTGACTGGACACACCAATTATCTACATCGTTAGAACAACACACTTAGCAATAGTGATATGAGCCTGGAGGTCACCATGCGTTAGGGCTACGTACACTATTCAGAAATCGGGAGGGCCTCGACATCGACATTTGGGAGTGCAGCTTGCTTGACTTGGCGAGATTTTGCTGCCCTTGCCATGACAGCAAGTACAAGCCTTATTCGCATAGCGACCTCGAGTATGCCGTGCTAGCGCAACGTGAGGTTGTTTTTCACACAAGACATGCAACCTCGGATCGTTGCCGGTACGAAGCAGTCAAATGGCGAAGACCATAGCGCAGAGCCGTGTGATGCCGATGAACGAAGGGTCTGTTGCATCGGAAAAACTCTGGGGCGCTTTCGCTGTTGGTAGCAGTGAAGATCTCTCCCAGTGACCATCAGATGTAACCTCTGCCAGCAACTCTACAACTCAGCAGTCGACTGTGACAATCATAATGGTCCCTTCTCAGGGTGACATTTCGATGCTGGCTTTCCATCGTCTTCATTGTAGTCGTTCTTTGCCGCGTCTCACCTCACTCTCACGACCTTCGTTACTCAACTCCACGACGTGTTGTGCACTGGCCTGCACGTTCTCTGCCCACTGCCCAGACAGCGACCTTTGAACTACATTTGCGGAGCTTGAGTTATTGTAACATTGGCATTAAGCATTCAAAACATTAAGTTCGTTGCCACGCCAGCCTTTATACAGAAAGCTCTGGCTGTCCCGGGCATGATGCTTTTGCATTAGTTAACCGCTCGATACCTCGGAAGTGCTTCCGCCGTGACCAAGATGATGCCCCTCGAGATCCTCCAAAACATCCTCCGTCGGATTGACCGCCTGATTGTCTTTTTCATCATACGACCGTTTGGATTGTTACGACCAAAGACAACAAGCACTCCGACGTCAGGAACGAGGCACAATGTCGACCTCCCTGGCCCGACCATGCGACCGCTTCACGAGTTTCAACAGGAAGTCCTTACACTATTTTCCGCGCCCTGCAACATCGAAAAGATGCGATATATGTCACAATGCCTGAAGAATGAATATGTCAAGAAGCTCCAGAGTAGTACTGCCTGTATGCTGCCTTCATTCTGTCATACCCTGCCAACTGGTCAAGAGCGTGGTACTTTCATAGCACTCGACGTCGGGGGTTCCACCTTCAGAGTAGCCTTGGTTGAGCTGGCCTCGAGATCACATAATGGCGAAGAGATGACGATCAAGCACATGACTGTCAACAAGATCAATGAGGAGGTTCGGCGCTTGCCTGCTGCGGAGTTCTTCGCTTGGATGGCTATCAAGATTCAGGATATGCTCCACCAATCTGGAGACGAGAGAATGGCACAAAATGAGACTATATCTATTGGTCTAGCCTGGAGCTTTCCTATCGAGCAGACAGGGTACAGGGGTGGGAACATTCAACCCATGGGCAAAGGATTCAAGTGCCATGAGGGTGTGCTTGGACAAGATCTTGGCCTCCTCATCGAGCAGGCATGTCAAGCTCGTGGAGTTCGAGTCCGAGTGAAGGCTATCATTAACGACTCATCTGCAACTCTATTGTACCAGGCGTACAAGGACCCCACAACTACGATGAGTTTGATCCTTGGTACAGGGACAAACGCGGCTATCTACCTGCCCGTCAAAGCTCTTGGCGCAGACAAGTTTGGTGAAAGGGACCCGTCTTGGTTCGACAGAGCTGAAAAGGTCATCATCAATACTGAGGTGTCGATGTTCGGCAAGGATATCCTAGTTATGACGCGTTGGGACGAACAGCTCAATCGTGCTCACCAACTGCCGGACTTCCAGCCTCTGGAGTATATGACCACTGGGCGATACCTCGGCGAGATCTTCCGCCTAGTCATCGCCGAAGCAGTAGAAACCTGTCAACTGTTCGGTGGTGTCATGCCTGAAAATATCCTGGACAGGTATTCCCTCGACACCGCACTGCTTGCAGCTATCGAAGAGGATACAACCATGGGCTGCATCAGCTCTGCAGAACGAGTGCAAAAGGAGTTTGGCCTGCTGAACACACCCTCGCTTGCTGAAATGTCATTCTTGAGAACAGCCGTTGAGTCCATCTCTCATCGCGCTACGGCTTATATGGCAACAGCAGTCCATGCATTATGGTCTCTTGAGCATAATGAGCAAGACGAAAATTCCAAGACCTCGGTCGCTGCGAATGGCAGTGTGGTGTCGATGTATCCAGGTTTCAGAGCTCGGTGTCAGAACTATGTTGCCAACATAATTTCCGCCAATCAAAAACTAAGTGGATCGACATCTGAGCATCAGGTCATCATGCAGCCAACACACGAGGCGACCATTCTTGGAACTGCCGTCGCTGTTGCTATCACAGATGAATGAAATTGAGACGTGCATCGTGAACAGTACACATAACTTTGCCGGGCACACTGATAAGACTCGCTTGTTTAATGCAGGTGCCGCGGCTAACGCCGAGCAGATTGCAAACAGCATCAAGCGACATTGAACTCATCGGCATCAGTGCTGGCAGCCGGTCCTTTCAAGAAAGGATCTCGACCAACTGCTAGTGGACTTCTCATCACGCATACACATACTGCACACAGAAGACGCCCTTCCCATATAAAGTGCGAAATACTCGAAGACCGAAAGGGACAGACAGAAGACCAGGACCAAGAAGTAGTGTTGTTCACGGGACTCATAGCTTCTGTCGGAAGTTCCAACACCGTCAGATAGGTAGACATTCAGCATCTAGCTAGCACTGGTGCACAAGTCTCTCGAAACAAGCAGTAGACGATTATGTGCTTCAAACAGAGAATCAAATTTGACAGAGTCACTGACTCATTTAACGCCTTGTCAAAATGCACTGTTGTCGTCCTTTTCAAAGGCAGGTGCTTCAAGTAATTTTTCCATAAAGCTCTACTTAGAGTAATTGATTCGTGACATGAAGACCTGACTCATGCCGTTCGTGTACACTATATACCAAGTGCTGAATTCATAAAGTACGTAAAAAAGCGCTGAGCACCTCTGAAATCACTTCTCTGTTACAGAAAAAATTCTATAGCTTGCCCTTCAACATGTCGTTGGGCGTGATCAATGCATCGTAAGCTCTCAGCGCCAGAGTGTCCTCCGGCTGATTGACGAAATGTGATCGCGCTCCGTTGAGGTCGAGCATGTCTGGTGTTAGATCCTCAACCTTAGCGGCGCCAATCAGCCTCATGTTCATAACCATCTCATCCTTGAGTAGCTGCATTGCCCGATCCACTCCTGGGAGGCCATATGCGGACATGGCGAACAAGAATGGTCGGCCAATACCAACGCCCTTCGCACCTAAACATAGGGCCTTAATGATATCTGTTGCACGTCGTACACCACCATCAATGTAGATCTCGATTTTATCTTGCAGTCCTCGTTCTCGCAGTACTGGCATGACTTCGGCAAGGATCTCTATGCCCGATCGTGCAGTATCAAGCTGTCGGCCACCATGGTTGGAGAGTACGACGCCATGGACACCGGCTTCAATAGCCTTTAGCACGTCTTCTACACGCTGCACACCCTTAAGGATGATTGGCATTTTTGTGATGGAGAGAAACCACGGGATGTCCTTCCAGCTTAGTGACGGGTCAATGAAGGAGGAGATGGCACGCGCGGCTCCTTGTGACCGATCAACGTTCTCTCCGGATGTGTTTTGGACATTTGAACCTGTATCATCAAATTTTGTTCGCATGTCCTTTTCTCTGCGCCCTAACTGTGGAGCGTCGACCGTGATGAAAAGGCCCTTTATGCCTCGAGCTTCGGCGTGCTGGACGATCTTCTTGGTGATTTCCCGGTCTTTGTTGACGTACAATTGGAGCCACTGGACTTGGTCACCTTTTCGTTCGTCACAAATCTCGTCGAAACTGCAGGATGCGAGTGTGGGGATCATCTGAATAACATTGTGCTTCTCGGCGCCTCGTGTTAGAACGACTTCACCTTCGGGATTGCCGAGCTTGCCCAATGCGGTGGCTGTGACATAGAATGGAATATCGACTTTGGTGCCGAGCATTGTGGTGCTGGTATCGACGTTTTCAACATCGACAAGAACCTTTGGTCGAAACCAGATCTTGTGGAAAGCAGAGTGGTTCTCTCGCATTGTGATCTCATCATCGGCGCCAGAAGAATAATATGCCCAAGCTGGTTTTTTCATGACATAGCGAGCGACAGTCTCGAAATCCATCAGGTTGTAACATGCTTCCAGCTGCGGCATCTGTTTTATCCGTTCCTGTCTAGCCTTCTCTTCTGGTGACTCTTCCTTGACCTCCTGCTGTACTGTGTTCATGTTGACTGGTCCGAGATGCTTGTCCTTGGGCAAGAACTTGTCGAGAGTATCGGGCGGGTGAATAGGCGCATATTCTTCGGTAGCATCTTTGCCAGCATACTTCAGGATGATCTTTGGACCACCGGGATGCTCGGGGAGAAATTCCGTGACATCGTATGCTTTGCCATGTACAATTACCCAGCACGACTCTCTAGAGTTGTGCTTTGCAATGTCCTCGCCTGTGAGGCTACCCACGTTCGGGTCCTCCTGAGGATCTCTGTTCATCTTCGGGAGTGGCGTGCTCTGCAGTGAGTAAGGGAGCTCTTTCTAGGTCGGGTGAAGGTGGTGTCAATTGCCCGAAGATAGGTGGAGAGTACTCGAAGAAAGTGACGATGAAGGCGATGAGGACAAGTGCCGCGAAGAGGAACAAAAAGAAGGTGCTGGGCGAAATGGAGACGAAGGAAGTGTGCACGTTATTTGAAGACATCATAAAGTTGTTGCAGTCGAGCTCTCTTGCTTCGATATTGCATCTGTCACCATCGTCATTGGCTGTCTGTGATAGGCTGTGGGGTGACCAGGTCTGGAATCGACCGACGGACATCATGCCGTCGACTGACTTGTGCGGCTCGTAAGAAGCCAAAACGCCCCACCTCGGCTTTTCTCGAAACCTTCTTAGCGGGTAGTGGGTGAAGAGGTTCGGCGAAGGTGTTCTTTCTTAGCACTCCGGGAGGGTATTTACGGCAGTTGCTATGATCTTTGGGCGCACACGTAGTTGTGACCAAGCCGGGGAGGAAAAGACCGGACTTGTTTGCAAGTCAAAGTTTTCGCGTCTGTCCTGGCAGTGATTGACAGTGCTGAACGCACAAGTAGCACAGCAGGGAAGTAGCGGCCGTGAAATTATGTGGCACTGATTGAATGGTCATGCGGTTGTTTCATCCGTGGCAGTAAACTCTTGCAACAGAACAGTGACACAGCTCCGTGGTACTGGCCTTCACAGGCTTGGCAAAATACTGTCGACCTGCCAAGATTATGGCGCTTTCTGCAAATCGAAGTTGATGCTTGGTGTGCTCGGTGCTCTGAAAGTACAGGGCCGGTTGACGGGCTGGAAGGTCGCGGTGAATGGGCCTGGGGTTAGCGCGATGCGGAGCGCTCACATCCTTGTAGGCTTTGAATGATGCAGTGTGCTGGAGCTCACTTTCTCACTTCCGGTTGCGTGTTGATCTGCTACGATTTAATATCTCTTCCTTCACTTCTCCTCTCATACATGTTTTAATGCATAGTCCCAATGTGATACAGCATTCGCAGGCGATGGTTCGTGTTAGCGACGCTTGCTAAACTCTACGATTCGATGCCCGATCGGCTGCTAATGCACGCCGCTGCGACTGACGTGCAGTTGCTGCGAAAAGTTGCGCCATGTGACTCTCTAGCTGGTTGATCTGCCAATTTTTGACCATGCTGATAGCAAAGCCCAAACAACACTGATTTTCCTACACCGCACATGTGTTTGAGGCAACTGATGATAGATAGCTCCAACAAATACCATATCTGATTCACGCGATCTAGGCTTTTGTGCTGTGTATTCAAGAGCTTCACTATAGCAACAACTCACAACTAAACAATTGGGCCACGGCAAGCAACAGCCGCGAGCACATTTCCTTCCGTCTTCAGAATAGCCCACATCTAACTTCAACATCAATGCAGTGAAACATGATATGCTGACGACGCTGAAAAGATTTCCCTCCTTTTAGGAGCATACAAGAAGTCGGTCTAGTGTCTGTTGAGATGCCTCGACAGGCTCCTCTGCCTGCAATCACCACCGCCATAACTACAGCAGTTACCCATGCCCAGAATGCTCCTGTCAAGACACCCGCTCCTGTCGCTCTCCAACCCCCTGGCTCACCAGCTTCTGCTATTGAGGCAAAGATAGTCGTCATAGGCGCTCAGGGGGTAGGAAAGACGAGTCTGGTAAACAGATTCATTGATCCGACAACACCACTCTCCACGCAATCCACAGTGGGTGCCTCGTTCCTTACGAAGAAGATACACGATCCTGACACAAACACAACCGTGAGACTGCAAATGTGGGACACGGCAGGTCAAGAACGATTCCGATCAATATCGAAACTCTACTATCGAGGTGCCAACGCAGGGATACTGTGCTATGATGTCACCAATGAGCGCTCATGGGAAGAGATGAAAGATTGGCTGGAAGAGATGCGGGAGAATTGTGAGTTCTCGTTTAATGAGACCAGACCTGGTGCTGGCATGGTTCTGCATGTTGTGGGCACAAAGATAGATTTGGTGGCAGATGATCCGTCCCGAAGACAAGTCACCTTCGAACGGACTATTGCATATGTTGCTGAGCACCTTGCCGGTGTCAACCTAGCAGCTAGCCAGTCTTCCACACCACCTCTTGCAATGCGGGCGGGGAATCTCAGCGCAACAGTCATCATGCAGAGTCCGGATTCCAAGCGCAGCTCTGGCTTCTGGACACAAGATCTTGGCTGGGACTCTTGTCATGAGATCTCAGCACAAGACAACGATGGCATTGAAGAAGTCTTCCGAGTCATCTCGAAGAAGCTGATTGACCAGCGAAACAAAAGAGAGGCTTACGAACAAGCTCAGACTCCCTGGCCAGGCATTGACTCGAATGATTACTTCTCCCAAAAAGGCTCTCGTTCGACTAATGGTGGAAGCACAGGGAGCTTCAGACTAGGTCATGGCCACCGTAAAAGCTGGCTAGGACTACCAGGGGTCGCCAGCTTGGGTGCTAGTGGTGATGGAGAGTTCAGCGAGGATAACCATAACATTCGGTACACAAAAGATCCAGAGGAAGCCAGGAGAAGGGGAAGATGTTGCTGACTCTGAAGCATACCAACAAGAGTGAATATTCGTGTGTTGCATCAATGGAAGAGCATCTACTTGAATACGCATTAGCATCAAATGGGTCAAATGGGAAGAGCATCGAGGCGCACCACGATAATTGCTGAAAGGGTTTTATGGGTCTTCCTGTTGCATCCACGGAGGGAGAGATTGCGTTGGTCAGAGGAGTTTTTGTTCGATTCACTCGTTTATCATGAGCTGTTCGAAGTTCACATCCATTTTCACATTTTGTATGCTTATCATCGGTTGTATAGATTCCACTACATCAAACATTTTACTTACTATGTGGAGTTTTCACATCGGAGTGGCCGCTTTACCGTATATAACAGCTCTCAAGAGCTTGTACAACGTTCTTTGAAAACACAGATGACAAGTAATGTCCTTCATCATCCCCGCAGCCTAGCTTTGACGTGTCCAAACATTTCGACACGGCATCCTCGTACTCCACTCCCATGTGAAATGCGAGCAGAGGTACTACAGACCTCTGTAGATACTCAGAGAAGGCTCGAGCATTCGAGTTCTCGTGAATTCTAAACGCACTAATCCGCCTCCACAGCCCAATCTCGATAAGAATTATGCCGAGACTATAGATTTCGTAGGACCGTCTAAATTTCTGCGCTGGTGATGGCAATTGATAGTCGGGATGTCTGTACAAATTTGAGGTCGTACCCACCTCATATTGCGAGACCTCACCAGGCTGGTCGGGACGTGTATATCCAAAGCCGCTCAGATAGGGATTGTGGATGGTCTCCTCGCTGGTGCTGCTCAGACACACGACATTACGACTCTCAAGGCCGCGATGTAGCCAGCCTGCAAAATGGATGTGAGTGATTGAGTTTGCGAGAAGGCCGGCCAAACGGTATCTTTCGGCTAAGGGAAAATTTCTGGGCGTGACGTTGTCATCTTTGGCTCGTAGTAGGTCGTGCAGTGTGTGAAAGGTAACGTCTGCCACATTTTTGAGGTTAGGCGGCAGACTGAAGACAAGAGCGTATCTTTCTTCTAACCTATAATCATCCCTTGCATACCCCTGACAATCGAGGATCCGATAAGCACCTGGCTTAGGAGATGTTCGCAGAAGCTCTGTCAGGCGGAGGAAACGGTTGAAAAACACTGTATCTTCTTTGCGGAAACTTTGTGCTTGATGAATACCTTCGTTTTCTGGTTATCCGTGCCAGCAAGTTCTGCAATCAGGTTCCTTCCTTTTGTGCTCTTGGTGAAATAGCTTGTGAATCGAGAGCGAGCTGAGTAGTGTTGGACTGTGGCAGAGCACTGCCATGCGTGCGTGACAAGAGCATTTCGTTCTGTCGCTGTTCGATAGCTTTGCTTCGAAAGAGCGCTGCTGCCACATAGTCGTCACTGATGGCTCTATGTTGTATCAGGATGCGAAGTGCCGCAAGCTCTGATGGCTGTCCGCTGATCAATGCTCTGTCGAGGGGGTTTTGTCTAATTCGTGGCAGTATGCTCAATAATCCACCATTTAGGTGTCGCAGCATATCAACGAGATCCTGAAACCGGGCCTTATCGCCAATGGCCCAGGTGGATTTTTTCATGTCGCTGGTCCTCTTTTGAAATACTAGAAGGGCATCCTGAAAGCTTGACTGGGACTGTCGCGACCAGAATATTGTTACGTTGGGGATGTTGAAGACGTCCTCACTTACAACGACAGGCTGACTAGAAGAATTACGGAACCAAGAGGCATTCGTGTCAACTGCGTTTGCTTTCAACCCATACTTCTTCTCAAAGTTGTGATACTTGGTGAGAGAGTTGGCAAAATGACCAAGCGCTTCCACAATGACTGCATAAGCCGTTGTATCAGCTTTCAGCTTTCAAAGCCACGATGTTGTCAGATGTCATTGATTGGTTCCAGGAATTGAGTCTGTGCTCCTGTAGCCAGCCTTGGTGATTTTTGGATTCGAATTGTCTGCCATCGAGTATTACTGTCCAGAAGAGCATGCCGAAGGAACAAATTTCAGCTCTCTTCAACGCATCGAACCCTCGTGCCGTCTGTGCTTCGGGAGCGGTCCATGGATCTGAGTAACCAAGAGATAATCCAAAATCACACAGCTTCGCAGTAACAGCCATAGGGTTTCTGATCATGCTGGAAAATAAGTACATTCGCAGGTTTTGCATCCCCCCACACAAAGCCCGCTTCATGCAACGACGACATGCCACTTGCGATATCCATACTCAGACTCTCTTTTACCTCAAATGTGAGCGAGCTCGTCATGTTTGCGGCGAAGGATTTCGCTAGGGAATTGCGCTGAGCATATTGTAGGGCGAGCACTGGGATTATCTGTTCATGCTCATCGAGTTCCTAGGATGTCCCAAGCAAGTGGATGATGCGATGATTTGGAGCTGATTGGAAGTGACCGAGTACTTCCAGTTCGCTGATGACTGACTGTGGCTTGCTTGCCCGATGCACAATATCTAGCTCCTGTCCAGCATCGGTCTTTGCAATACGTTTATACACAATACTCGTTTCGGCTTTTAGGCCAGGCTTGTCAGGATATCTGAGCGTCTTGTTAAAACGGCACAGAGGGGAAAAGCGCCGACACGATACCTTTGATTATCGTAAACTCGGTCCACAACATATTGTCCTCCTTTGCCTATGTCAAGAATAGCAACCCTGAAAGGGGCTAGTCCAACCTAGGGTGGACCAGTTGGTTCACAAGTGGATCCAGTTGGTCTAGTGCTTTCCTGCCACCTAACCAACCTCTCTATTTCGTACCCATTATAGGGGCTAGCTATTCTTTATCCCTGTCATAGGTGCCAATATAAATAGGGACTACCGGCGCGTATATAGAATAATAATAAGTCATTCAGTCACTATCTGCCTACCGCTACCTATCAATCTCAACAGCTCAAAATACCAGTCGCGATTTGTGATCGTTCTTGTGTATCAGAGACGTAGGGGTTTATTGTGGGAATGTTGAGCCTCCAGATCACGTAAACAAGAGCGAGGAGAGGACTGATGCTCTTGACAGACTCTTGAGGAGAGTTGTTACTGTGCACATTTTCATCGACTGGTGTTTGACTATGTTGTGACTGAGTTGGTGTATCTGTGGACATGATGCGAGATTGTCCAGCCTGGTCTACGTAACAGCTCGTACAGTCCTAGGCAGATGTTTGTGGAAGTGCTTTCCGTGCTTCCATGCCAATGTCTTTATATCGTGGTTGATACCTTGGATGAGTGTGAAGAGACAATAAGGCTGACACTTTTTCGAAAATTCTCACGAACTTTACATGTGCCCAGCAAGGCTGAGTCTGGAAAGTTGGAGAAGCTCAAAATAGTCGTCAGCGGTCAACCACACGTGTTGGAGCGGTGCTGTCAGATCGCCTGACCACCATCACATAAACGTTGGTGATCGTCCCTCCGGTGTACGACATGACATCTCCTTGTTCTTTGAAACACGAATTACAGAACTAATTGAGGGTGGATTCTGAGACGGTCTGCATCTCAAAGCTGTTCTAGAGAGTATGGCCGAGAACTCCTTCTTGTGGCTAAATGTTGTACTGGAGCACACCAGGCGCAAACTACGACTCCAAATGAATGACTTCTAAAATGTATTGGCTCATGTTCTGGAGACACTGAAAAAGGCATACAGCGAGTATCATCCTCATGTCACAATCGACATCATACCTATTTTGAAAGGGTATCCGCAACTGTTGGCCTCCGCGAGCCGACCTTTCCGGGGTTGTGGAACTCAGCACGTTACTTGATACAATGGAGACGAATTCGACAGATTCGCCCAAAACGATAGCAAATGATGAGCAATTTACCCGGGTCTGGATTGGCTAAATCATGAACCATTGTATGTACGATGTGGAGTCAAATTTTACGTTTGCCGCTTCCAAGCTAATCCTGAACTGCTGGTCAATTCCATAACGTCTGATCCAGAGGTGTTTGCTGATGTTGCTAGACTGGATTTATTCGACGAGAGCAAGCAAGGAGAGTGGCAAGTAGCGTCGCAGCCGTGGCGCATAATGGGACTATGCGAGTTAGCAGGCCTGGTCGATTTTGTGCGCACCTATCTGCCCGGGCCTATTCACTGAACGCATCTCGCCTCATCGATTACGTTTTCAATAGACGGAATTTGGAGGCACCTCGAGGTGAGGGTAATGTTCTGAGAATCAGAGTATTGGGATCGGCCTACTTCGGTTGCGACTTAGGAGGCCCAGGATGAAATGTCGGTGTTGAGATTTGGTAATGTGTCTTGTCTCGAGTGGGATGAGGTAATCCCAGGAGTATTTGGCATAGGTTTGGGGGGTGTAGGCGTAGGCTCGGACGCTGTTGGTGAAGTTATTGGTTTTTGCCGCTAGGACGCCGTCTTGGGAAGGCGAGGTGTGGGCTAGGTCAGTGAGGT